>PVJL010016952.1:0-19543 GCA_004026885.1 Lyroderma lyra | reverse complement strand
CCGTCTCTGCTCCCTTCCCTCTCCCCGACTCGCCCCTTTCTCGCCAGCCTTCAGGTTTACTTGCGATTTGTGGATTTCTCAGCAGCCGGTTTGTCACTCAGGGTCCGCTTTCTTGGCTCCTGGACGGCCGTTCAATTGTGTTTTCTGGGAGAGGCTTTAGGAACCTCCTCTCCAGTCGCCATCTTGTCTTCTCTCTCCTCACATTTGAGAGAATTTAGAAAGTAATATAAATAGGACTTTGGGTAGTTTGGATGAGGTACAGTGATGCAAGATAATGGGGTATCAAGAAAAACTCCTAGGTTTCAGGTTTGCATCCCCTACAAATTGGGAATAGGGATCACTGGCGCAGGAAACACCAGAAGAACATCTTGTTTGGGGAACAGATTGAAGCCATCTGCTTTGGACTTGAAGAATTTGAGGTGCATTTGAGATATCTATGTTGAGTTAAATATAATGAATGAAGTTCAGAGTAGACTTGGCTGAAGATTTTTCATAGATCATTATTGTTAGAGTTATGGCTAAGGGCGTGATGGTAGGGAGAGTATGGAGTGAATATAGAAAAGAGTCATAAGGAACTCCAACACCTAATTTGATCTTGGGCCAGTCTAAGGCCCTTGTAGAGTTATTTTGATGGTTAAATGAAATACTATATGCCCAGTGCCTGGTATGTAGTAGGCACTCAGTAAATGCTAGCTACATCTCCCTTCTCTCATTTTAACTACTCTCCTCCCTTTATTTTATTCCTCTCTATTTTCTGGCTCTGTATATTCCGCCAGAGACTTAAACCCAGTTCTTTCAACTTGAGATGGCCCCATGGTGCCTAGTGTAAATACCAGGCAAGCACTATTCTCCAAGTTGCAGCCCTAGAAAGCCTACTTTTTGAGGGCTTTCTGAAACTGACCTAGGCTACTTTGGGACAATGACCAATGCATGAAGAACTAATTTTCTTAGCATGCAAAGCAACATCTACCTTAGAACAATAATCATGCCACCTCATGTTTCTAGAACATTTTGTATTTTTTTCAGAGAATTTTCACAATGATTATCGCAGTTGTTCATCACAGGATTTTTCATTATGAAATGCATTTGCATATTTTATTTACCTCTAATATTTTTCCCACTGCTAAAACAATAGCATTTTGAGCAAATATGCATATGGATGACTTAGGATTTCAGTCTTATTCTTAAGCTTGCTTTCTCTTGTTTTCCCATTTTATTTTTAAATAATGAATTTTATTTTCCTGGTCATATTTTTTCCACATATTTCAGTGATTCTCATCATCACAATTCTGTTCTTTTTCTTCCTCTTTGACACTTGCCCTCTTCATCTCCTGTCATTAATATGGAGGGTTCTGATCCCCTACAGCCCATTGTTTGGGGCACATCACACACTCATGCTGTTTAGTCCTTTCACCTCATTTCTCTCTGAAGCTGGTGCTATTCATTCTGCATTGATTATTCATATTAGCTTTAACTAGAGATTTGTTATGAAGACAACCTCACAATCATGCAGACTTATCCAGTTTCTTTCTTAGTCTCTGGCAACTTCAAGATTCTCTTCTGCTTCTAAGTCTCAAGTCACTCCTTGCTCCCATCCCCTCTGCATAATACTTTCCTGATTTTCCTTTTTGTATGCTTGATCTTCATCTTCTGCTATCTGTGTTAAATGTGTTAAGCACCTACTATGAACCAGACTTTTCTGGGCTCTGGGGATTCAAACAACCATGAGCTGGCTCTGACTTTGAAGTGCCCATAGCCTGCAACAGTGGGTTTCCGATCTGATGACACATTTGAATAATCATCTGAGGAGTTTTTAAACAAATATATGAATGCCAAAATTCTAGTCCTGGAGATTCTGATTTATTTGGTCTTGAGTGGAATCCAGGCATTGTTATTTTTAAAAAGGGATTCTAATGTGCTATCAGAGATGAGAAACACTCATTGATCTAATGAATGAGGCATATGTGTAAATAATTAAAAATATTTTTATTAAAAAATAGCTAGCATACATTATATAAGTTTCAGGTGTACACCATAGTTGTTCAACATTTATATACCTAAGGAAGTGATCACCATAAGTCCAGCAACCATCTGACACTGTACCTTGCTATCACAATATTATTGACTGTATTCCCCATGCTGTACATGACATCCCCACCAGTTATTGCTTTATACCTGGAAATATGAACCTCTTTTTTCTCTTTACTTCCCCCCCTTTTTCAATTTTTCAGTTATAGTTAACATTCAATATTATTTTATATTATTTCAGGTATACAGTACAGTGGTTAGACATTTGCATAATTTAAGAAGTGATCCCCTGAGTAATCTAGTACTCACCTAGCACTACACATAGTTATTACTATATTATTGACTGTATCCCCTATGCTTTCCTTTACATCCCCATGATTATTTTGTCTAATTTACACTTCTTAATCCCTTCATCTTTTTCACTCTGCTCCATGATTCTCCTCCCGTCTATCACCCTGATAAATCAAGTACTCATTTGACACCATAAATAGTTATAGTATTATTGACCATATTGCTTGGTCTGTACTCTACAGCCCCATGACTACTTTGAAACAACCAATTTGCATTTCTTAATTCCTTCCCATTTTTCACCCACTCTCCCAACCCTCCCATCTGGCAAACATCAAAATGTTCTCTGTATCTATGAGTGTGTTTCTGTTTTGTTTGTTTGTTTATTTTGTTTTTTAGATTCTACTTATAAGTGAAATCACATTGCATCTGTCTTTCCCTGTCTGACATACTCCACTCAGTACAGTACCCTCCAGGTTCATCCATGTCCCCACAGATGGTAAAAACCCATTCCCTTCCATGACTGAGGAATATTCCATTTTATAT
The DNA here is from genome assembly GCA_004026885.1 of Lyroderma lyra. Taxonomy (NCBI): domain Eukaryota; kingdom Metazoa; phylum Chordata; class Mammalia; order Chiroptera; family Megadermatidae; genus Lyroderma; species Lyroderma lyra. The sequence continues at coordinate 16,681 of PVJL010016952.1, read as the reverse complement.
ATATTTATAGTCATCTCCTCTTTATCCATTCATCCATCAGTGGGCACCCAGGCTGCTTCCACATCTTGGCTGTTGTAAACAATGCTGCAATGAACATATGGATGCACACATCTCCCCAAAGTAGCATTTTGAGTTTCTTTGGATAAATACTCAGAAGTGGGATTACTAGGTCCTTCTTTGTTTCTTCTTATAACCTTTGTTTCAAAGTCTCTGTTGTCTGGTGTAAGTATTGCTACCCCAGCTTTATTTCCCTCCATTTTCACGAAGTAACATTTTCTAGCCCTTTACTTTCAGTTTGTGCATGTCTTTCAATCTGGAGTGAGTCTCTCGTGGGTAGTGAGTAGGAATTTTGTTTTCATATCCATTCAACCACCCCATGTTTTTTATTAGAGCATTTAATTCATTTACATTGAAAGTAATTGTTGATAGATATGTAGTTATTGCCATTTTATTATTCATATTTTTTATTTTTCTTTTTAAAGAAGTTTCTCTAACATTCCTTGTAATACTGGTTTGGAGATGATGAACTCCTTTAGCTTTTTCTTCTCTGGGAAGCTCTTTTTATCTGTCCTTTCATTTTAAATGATAACCTTGCTGGGTAGAGTAGTCTTGGTTGTAGGTCCTTCCTTTTCATCATTTGAATATTTAGTGCCAATCCCTTCCAGCAAAGTTTCTGTTGAGAAATCAGTTGACACTCTTAGGAGAGCTCTGTTACATGTTACTAGTTGCCTTTATCTTGCTGCTTTTAGGATTCTCTCTTTGTCTTTAACCTTTGCCATTTTAATTGTAATGTGTTTTGGTGTGGGCCTGTTTGATTTCATCTTGTTTGGGACGCTCTGGGCTTCCCAGACTTGTATGTCTAATTCCTTTCCCAGGTTAGGAAATTGTCAGTCATTATTTCTCCAAATAGGTTCTCAATTCCTTGCTTTCTCTCTTCTCCTTCTGGTACTTCTATGATACGAATGTTGATATGCTTGATGTTGTCCTGAGGGTCTCTTAAACTATCCTCATTTTTTTTTGGAGTTTCTTTTCCTTTTACTGTTGTAATTGGGTGTTTTCTGCTACCTTGTCTATCAAATCTCATATTTGATTCTCTGCTTCATTTAGTCTGTTGGTGATTCCGTCTAGTGCATCTTTCATTTTAGTTATTGTATTCTTCACTTATGACTGGGTTTGTTTTTAGTGTTTCTATGTCTTTTTTTTTTTTTTATGCTTGCTATATCTTTGTTGAAGTTCACACCAAGTTCCTTTGAACTCTGTCTCTGGTAGGTTGCTTGCCTCCATTTTGTTTAGTTCTTTTTCTTGAATTTTCACCTCTTCTTTCATTTGAGATGTATTTCTTTGTTTCCTCATTTTGGACTCTGTGTTTCTATGTATTAAATAGATCTGCTGTGTCTCCCAGTCTTGCTGGGTGGCCTTATGTAGTTGGTGCCCTGTGGGGCCTAGTGGCACAGTCTTCCTGGTCTCCTGTGCTGGGTGCTCTAGGTGTGTCACTTGTGTGGGTTGTGTGTGACCTCTTGTTATAGTTGAACCTTGATTGCTATTGGTACATCAGTGGGTGAGATTGACCTTCAGGTTGACTGGCTGTGTGGTTTGGCCATGCCCACAGCTTACAGGTTACTGTGTCAGGTGTTTACCACATGAAGTGGTATTTGCCCCATCAGGCTCTAGTATCTGTTAAGACCACCCTTTGTGTGTGCCACTTGTGGGGCTAATTGGGTGGTGCTCTGCTGTGATCTGAAGCCAACCTCCAAGTATGTTGGTCCAGGGGCCTCTTGGCAGGGGCTCCAGTGCAGGACCAGGGCAGCCACTGCCTGTGACTGGCTGGGGACTACCTGGTAGGAGCTACAAAGTGATCCACAATTGGTTGCTGCCTGTGCTGGACCTGGAGGCACATGGGGGAATCCACACTGTAAACGGAGAACAGCTGCCACTAGTACCAGGTATGGGATAGCTCTGCAAGAGGCCTGCTGCTACCTGCCAGCTCCCATAGGTTCAGCCATTGGTAAAACCTTCCTCGGTAAGGAGTTGGGTGTGTGAGTTCTCACACAAGAGGAGGACTCACCAGGATGGAGTGAGCAGAGCTAACTAGACCAATTCAGTTTCAGATTTGGCCGTGGGTGTGGAGAAGGACCCAACACAGGAATGATGTCACCTGCCTGTGGGCCACACAAGAGGAGGACTCCACACAATGAAAATGTCATCTGTCCCTCTATCCTTGCTCCAAAGTCACATAACTCAGTCTCTCCCCGTATGTCTCTGATATGCCCCAAGTCACTGTCCCTCCACTGGTGCCCATGGTGAGTACCTGTGGTTGAGTCTGTATAGCTCCTTTAAGAGGACATTAGGATTTCCTGCAGCCTTTTGTCCCACCCAGATGGTTGGAGTCCCCACTATTTTTTACAGTCACATGTTGTGGGGGCTCCTCTTCCTAGCACCAGTACCTCAGACTGGGGACCCTGGTGTGGGGTTGGGGTTCCTTGCTTCTTTGTGGGGAACCTCTGTGGCTGAGATAACCCCTCCCAATTTTCATCCACCACACTTAGATTTGGGGCCAGCCCATTTCATGTCTCTGATCCCACTACCAGTCTTGATGTGGCTTCTTCTTTATATCCTTAGTTATAAAACTTCTGTTCTCCAGGTTTATTGTTCCATAATTTAGTTGTAATTTTGTGTTCATGGGAAGAGTCAAGCAAATGATTTATCTACTTCACCATCTTGGATCTCGCTCAACAAATAATTTTAATACAATGTGAAGGCAGAAATAAGCATGGGTGCTGGAGGGGAATGGAAGAGAAGCCCCTCATTCATCCAGAGCAGATGACTCAGTGCCCCACCCATTGTAGAGAACCTTATCTACATTCCTCCATTCCTTCCATTTCCAGTAGGGTAGGTGAAATGAAAGCCTCTCCTAAAGTAGCATGTCCTTTTGTCTTCTTAATGAACAGAAGAGAAGTTATGAGCATGGGCCTGGGGGTCAAGCAGAACTAACTGGATCCAAATCCCAGCTCTGTCACTTACTAGCCATGTGGCCTTAGGCAAGTTGTCTAACTATTTTTAAATCTAAATTTTCTTGTCAATGTGTGTGTGTGTGTGTGTGTGTGTGTGTGTGTGTGTGTGTGTGAATTGAGGAGCTAATGAATGTACTATGCCTAGCCTACTGTCTTACACCTAGTAGGTGCTCAAAAAATTGTAGGGATGTACACTCTGAAATATTATACAAGCACTGATGATGCTCAGTGTTCTTCTTCCATCAGCAAGTACTCAAAGGACCATTTATATTTGCCCTATTGGTCCATTTCTGCTGGAGGGTGACACACTTTTCTTGGTCCACCTTATGCAGTTTTCACAGGCTCATATTTGTATCTGAATCTCAGCCTCCTCTGTGCACTTTCCTCTCCAGATTCTTTTTTTTTTTTTTTAACTTCCTTGGTTGTTTGGCATTTTCTTCACCTCCAAAGTTCCTGCCAACATTTCTCCTGGTCGATTGTCTGGTATAAAGCTTATTGTGGATTGGAACATGATGACTCCCCCACAGTTGGATCCACTGTGAGGGCAAGTTGCTTCACTGTCATGCAGTAGGCATCTCAGCCTTATCTGCTGGTGCATCCCCTCATGCCAGCCTTGGCACAGAATTCTAAATGCTACTTGTGGGATGTAGCCTTGGCAGTGGCCTCCAGCTAGACAGAGCTGCCCAATGTCCTTCTTAAACATAATATTGTTTTCTTGGCTAGCCCTCTGTTTTACCTGGGACAGCAGTCCAAGGTTGGCTCAGTCTTGAGACCATTTAGAAAACTCAATAGCTGGTCGCTAAGCCCCTGAGGACACTGTCCTGGTCTTATGGCTTGGCCAAGTCTTGAATTATGTTTGCTGAGAAACCATATTCTCCCTCAGTGGTCTGACTCTAACTCTGCCTGAGGCAGTTCATGTTCCTAAAACATAGCTCTAAACACTGCTCTGCTGTCCATACTTTCTCACTGGGCACCACCTTTATCTGCCTCATTTCCAGCTCCACAGCAGCCTTCTGATCTCTTAGTGTTTTTGAAGAATGTCTGTGTTTGGTCCCATAATCTTGCCTGCTACTCTGTCTTTCTCTCCAGATTACCAAAATCCTGTTTATACAGACTTCTCACTTTAGTTGTTTGATTTATTACTACTACTACTACTACTACTACTATTATTGTGATTTCTGTTCTGACACATCACCTTTACCACATCTCTCTCTGCTTTTCATCATTTACTTCTGCAAGTGGAATTTTGATCCCTACAACTTTTGGCTTTATTCTTTCCTGTGTGAGGTTTTCTTATATTGTCTTTCCAGATGACTCAGCCTCATTTGGCTTATGAAAGGTGAACTAGACTTCATTTGCCTTGATCATTATTGTTGCTGGACAGGTAATTTCCTCCTGACCTGATTGGGACTTTGTGCATCCCCATGCCCTCTCCCTGAGAGTACATACACATCCCACACTCACCTTTCTGGAGCCTACAGGCTCTTTAAAATATGCCTGGGAGATACAGAGGGGTAATGACTGTTATTCCTGTTTTGAAATCAGGAAAATGAGGCTTAACAAGGAGGAAACTGAGATCTAAAAAGGGGAACTGACTGTCCAAGCTCAAGGGAAGAACTAGGAAGAGAATGCAGGCCAAGGAATTCCCAGTTCATTGCTTACTCCAGTGCTTCACCCTGGAACTAACAACTGAGCAGTCATCCAGTATAAGGGTGAGTTCTGGACCCTACTCTTAGGAAGTTATTTATATCAAAGCCTTCTTGGTGTAAGCCTAGGACCCTGACATGCTGGTCTGTTCAGTTAATGTCCCAGAATGGCAGACAAATCACCATGTTTCTATTTTTTTTTAAGGTATCAGCCACAGGGATTCTGGGAACAAGATTCAGTGGACACAAGGCATGCTATCTCTTTCTAATGGTTTTCTGGTTTAGACATGCCTTTAATCAAATGCCTGTGTTCTACTTGGATGAGAAGTCCAGCTATGAGACCAAACTCCATTATTCCACTCAACTATTCCACTCAACTTTAACCTTGTACTTCCTGCACAGGTTAGATTAGGTTTTGTGTGTGTGTGTGTGTGTGTGTGTGTGTGTGTGTGTGTGTACATCATGAAGTTCAAGGGTAGGGGCTTTCTATTGCTTAAGCTAAGACTAAAAAGAGGAGGCCTATGTTGTTGAGTAACAGGCAACATTTCTCCTCTTTTTCTTATCTTTCTTTAGACATTTCACTCAAATTTTCTCTTGCCATGATGAAGGCATGTTAGAGTACATGTGGTATATCTCTCCATACTTTTCTTTGCTCTTGCCTAGGAAGAGGAGTGTCTAGACTGGCTGGACAGAGGCTGATGTTCACTGGGACTCTTATGAGTGGACAGGGCTGCTGTGACTGGGATTCAGGAGGTGGATCAGCCTTTTCCTCTGCGAGTTTCCACCCTCCTCAGGGAACCTTCTTCTCTTACTGTCTCAGTGTGGATCACATTTGGTTCAGGATCAGGGCTATCTTCTAGAAGGTTTGCATCCTTATTGGTATAGTTAAGCTGAGCTTCCTTTGTATGCCTGGTTATACCTCTACAGGCAAGCTTTGAGGAGCTTGTAGGCATATGTTCTAATATCTAGATTTATGAGTTAGGGAGTCCCACTTACATCCTTAGCCTTGATCTGAATTCTTCAACAGAAATTTTAGAAAAGGCTGTGGTTCAAAAGCTGGAATGGACCAGATGTAGATAAATAAAGTTGTTATTTGGCTTATGATCTTTGTGTGCTCATGTCATTAATTTTATCTCATTGGAGCTTACAGGCAAGGAGGGGAACATGCTACATGGAGAACCAACATCTGTCATCATGTGAAAGTTATGATAAAAAGTCATAAAAATGAGATTTTCAGCCAAGATGGCAGAGTGGGTAAATGCTGTGCTTGCTTCCTCTCATGACCATATCAAAATTACAACTAAACTACAGAAAAACCATCACTGAGAATTGCCTGAAGTCTAGCTGAACCAAAGTCTTACAACTAAGGATAAACAGAAGCCACCTTGACATTGGTAGGAGGGGCAGAGGCACAGAACAGGCCTGTCAGCCACATGTGACTGTTAAATATTGGGAAGGATATATCAGTTGAGGAGATCCCTGAGGAGAAATGAGAGATCCCAGCCTCATACCATGCTCCTCAGTCCAGGGTTCCAGTATTGGGGACAGAAATCCCCATAACTTCTGGCAATGAAAACAAGCAAAGATTGTGGCTAGGTGAGAGGGAGGATAGCTAGAGTTCCAGGCAGTCCTCTTAAATGGACTTACTTACTGATGGACTCACTCTGAATTCCAGCACTGGGTCAGCAGCTCAAAAGGTTGCAGTAACATATGGGGAGGAACTGAATTGTCTGGCTTCAAGGCAAGGGCTGCAGGGGAAGTTTTTTTCCCAGACAGAGCACTGGCAGAATCTATTGTTTCTTTGCTGAATTCTGTCCTCTTTCTGTGTGTAGATTGAGATGGCTGCCATGTATCAGTTCATCAACCTAGCTAACACCTTTCATCTACCCTACCCTGGTGATTCCCTGAGAACCCTCCCCACCCAACTTTTGGGTAGACCAAAGCTGCTTCCAGTAGCTTTTCCATATAGCCTGTCTTGGCTCATGCTGTGGACTTTCCTAAAACCTCTCAAAGTTTCATAAACCCAAACATGCACCATCTGGTGTCAGTGTATCCTGTACCTCTTGCTGAGTTGCCCTGAGTCCAGCACTAGTGACAGCTGGCCTGGGTTCACAGCTTGGCTTCTTGATGCACCTCTAATCCCAGCATGGTGGCTGCCATCTGGGAATTGCATTGTGGTTCATTCTAGGTGGCCCTGAGCAGGGCACAGGCTGCAGCTGAACTTGGCATGCAGTGGGTCCCCTGGCTGGTGTGCCTGGTGGCCAGCTTCAGACTGAGCTAGAGTATCATTCAGCCACTGCTAAGGATGACACACCCAAAGGGCAGATTGGTCAGGCACCATAGCCCTGCTAAAGTGAATACTGTTCTATAGGGTCAGTCCTTGCACTGTAGTCATGGCCAGTCCTCACAACCAATCAGCCTGAGGGGCAGTTCCTCCCACTGACATGTGAACAGCCACCAAGGCTCATCTACAATAGGAGGATACATATAACCCACACAAGGGACACACCTGGAGAATCCAGCACAGATGATTGGGCCCCATAAGACACCTCCTACATGAAGTTACTTTGCTAAGACTGGGAGACATAGTAGTCCTACCTAATCTATAGAAACAAACACAGAGAGGCAGACAAAGCAGGGAAACAAAGAAACATGCCTCAATTAAAAGAACAGAGCAAAATTCCAGAAAACAAACTAACAAACAAAAAACCCCAAATGAACAAAAACAACTAAACAAAATGGAGACAGGCAGTCAACCAGATGCAGAGTTAAACACAGTGGTTATAAGGATAATCAGTGAGCTCAAGGAGAACTTCAACAAAATGATAGGAAACATAAAAATGGAGATAGAATACAAAAAATAACAAGTCAGAAGTAAAGAAAAAGCTAAAGGAGTTCATCACGACCAAACCAGTACTACAAGGAGTAGTAGAGGAACTTCTTCAAGAGGGAAAAAAATCAATAACAAAGTGGGAATAACTACACATCTATCAACAATTACTTTCAATGTAAATTGAATTTCTTGGGGTGATAGATGGGAGGGGAATTATGGAGCACAGTGACAAAGATGAAGAGATTAAGAAGTACAAATTAGTAGTTAAAAAATAGTCATGGGGATGTAAAAGCATAGGAAATATAATCAATAATATGGTAATAACTATGTACAGCACCAGGTGGGTACTAGATTCATCAAGGAGATCACTTCTTAAGTTATACAAATGTCTAACCACTATGCTGTACACCTGAAATTAATATAAATAATATTGAATGTTAACTGTAACTGAAAAATTGAAAAAGAGGGGGAAAGGTGAAGAGAAAAAAGAGGTTCAAATTTTCAGGTACAAGACAAATAAGTTATGGGGATGTAAGTACCACATAGGGAATATAGTCAATAATATTGTGATAGCATAGTAGTGTCAGGTGGTTGCTGGACTTATCATAGTGATCAATATTACTGACTATATTCCTTATAGATATATAAATATTGAATAACTATAATGTATACCTAAAATGAACATAATATTGTATGTTAGTTATATTTTAATAAAAATCTTTTAGAAAGTCATAAAAAGCATAAGCAGTGTGGTAAAGTTCAAAGTTAAACTCATTTTGTTCAGAAGCACAAGATATGCTCGGGACAAAAATAAGTCACTAACCACCCATGGGACTTGTTATCACAACACTGAAGAATGCGAAAGCTGGGAGAACCTTGAGAGACAAGGAACTTTGCAGGGACAGGGTTCTTCCTGCATGTCAGGAGCTGTTTTAACACCTTACATGCATTATTTCATTTTATCTTCACAACAAAAGAAAACAACTTTATGAGATGGGTATGATTATTCCCACCAACCCAAGGCTCAGAGAGGTCGAGGCACTGCCCAACATCACAGAATGACTTAGTGGCAGATTTGAGATGAGAACCCAGGTCTTCAAGTCACATTTTCTGGTGCTTACCTTCAATCATGGTTTGCCCAGTTTTAGAAAGGCTCAATCCGTACATGACCCCTGGGAAAGGCTGGCACTGGGAGGGCAGGTCTCCTGTTGGCTGTAGCACCCTGGTCAGGTGGACCCTAGGGTGTGACCCTGTGTAGCTATCCCTTTTTTAAGTATACAGAGGATAAATTTTTCCTTATTGGGGATAAAGTTCAGAAGGTGGGACTGGGTGCTGCAGGGCTGGCTGGCTGCCAGCTGTGAGTAACACATGAGAACATCCAGAACATGGCATGATAACAGCCAAGATGGAGCAAGGACCCAAGTTCATGAACTTCCCTCTGGATGTCAGGCTGCCTCCTTTTTTATGCTCCTATTGCTGTAGAGAGCTTGCAATTGGGAGTTAGGAGGTGTCACTCTTCTCTTCCCTTCTAGGTAAAATTTGAGATTCAAGTCTCATAGTTTGTTATTCTTAGGAGTTTACTTGAGGCCTATCCAAGCAAAAGATGTGCCTAGTGAGATTGATCCAATCTGAGGCCCTGCTTAAGTACTGGGGTTGGAGAGAGACCCAGGACTTCTGCTTGTCCCTTAAGACTTGACTCAGCTGTCACCTCCTCCCAGCTTTGCATTGGGCTGTTCCCCCTGCCTGGATCTCCTCCCTGTTCCTCAGTTCCTACTCTACCTCTCACCTGTTGCCTAATATGATAGCAGCTAGCACTTCTACACTAATACTCCATGCCAGGCACTGTTCCAAATATTTTATGTTTCTCATTCATTTAATCTTTTCAACAACTGTCATTACTATTCATATTTTGCCGATCAGCAAAATGAGGCACAAAGAGGTAGAGTAACTTGTCCAAACTCACATTGTTAGTAAGTGGCAAACCTGGGATTACATTTGGGTCTATCTCCAAATACAGGAATTGGTGGCAGTATAGGGAAGGCGCAGGGATTAGGTTCAAATCCTGGTCTCACCCCTCAAAGCTGTGTGAGCCTGGGAGGTTGTTTAGGCTGCTGGAGCCTCAATTTTCTCATCTCTAAAAGGGCGTATACATCCAACACCATATAGTTGCTTCTGGGGTTTAAAAGAGATAAACAGTGAAAGTGTTGATCATTCATGAATAAGTAATAAGTAGCAATTCCCTTTACTTTCTCTCTCCCAACATTGGAGTCAAGGAATTATATAAATATAACAGTTTAACATAGAATAGGGCACCAGTTCTGGAAAGGATTTTAGCTTGACTTAGTTCAATGCATTGACTGAAGGGCAAGGAAGTGACATTGCCAGCTCAAGGTGACACAATAAGTTGGTGACTGTAACAGATTACAAGTTGCCTTCTTCCTTAGTGGTAGAACCTTGGTTTTAAGCTGGGTTCATGGCATCTCAAAAAAAAGACAGCATTTCCCAGCTTTCCTTGGAGTAAGGATGGCTATTTGACCATGTTCTGGCCAATGTGATGTCAGTGGAAACCATGGGATGCTTTCTGGAAGTCTCCTTTAAAAGAGATGGCGCTGGTCCGCCTCCCTTTCTCTGTCTTGCTCCTTGGAAGGCAGATCTGATAACAAGCTCCAGCTGTCACCTTGGAACAGGATAGTAAGTGACATCCTGGGAGTGACGGAGCCTCCGCACTACCCTGAGTTATCTACCTTTGGATTTATTTCACATGAGATAGAAATAAACTTCTGTCTTGTTTAAGCCCCTCTTATTTGGGTTTCCTGTTACTTTCAGTCTAATCTATAATCATCCTAATTGACAGCATTAACTATGGACTAGAACTAAGGTCGATAAATGTTTGTTGAATGGACAGTGGGTTCCCAAGAGAAGCCTGGCCTGTCTTTTTTCATCTCTGCAGGTGTTGGTGAAAGAAGCTGGAGTTTTCGCAAGACCCCCTAAAGCCCTGAAATGACTCCATGTGCTTATGAGTGTGGGCAGGCTTGCCTCTGAAAAGTGGGTTGTGGCTGGGACATGGTTCTCGGGTATGTGATCTGGGCTCTGTGAGCCTTCCTTCTCCAGCCACAGGGGAGCCAACCCATAGGCAGAGCTGCCCTTGGGTTCTGTACACGGGTCTCTGTGTCAGGCTGCCCTTGAGTTCTAAACCAGGGAGGTGAAGAAGCCTGAGCAAGTCCAGAAGGATCTGTGAGGTGGACTGACGAGCTCTTCTGCTATTCCTGCTTCTGCTACTGGCATGTTTTGAATTGGTGACATTTTTTTCTTAAAAATTTTGTTCCTCCTTTTGCCCCCCCCCCTTTTGAATTAATTTTTCATCATGAAATATTTCAAAGATGAGAGAAGAATAGAAAGAAGCAGAATGAAGACCTGTCTACTCACCATCAAGCTTTATCCCATCTTAACATTATGTCGTATTTGCCCCCGACCTCAGTTAGAGGAAGACACTGCTGGTATAATCGAAGCTCCTGTGCATTCCACTGCCATCCCCGTTTTCCTCCCTCCTTCTCAGAGGTAACTATGACCAGGATCCAGTGTTCATCATCCCTGTGTGTGTTTGTATGCTTTTACCACATATTTATGTATCCATGAATACAATGTGACATTATTTAGTAGGTTTTAAATTTTATATATACCTCGTAGCATACTCCACTTATCATTGGGTAGCCCACTAAATAATTCTACTGCAATGTATTTCTTCATCTTCCTGCTCATGGATATTTAGGTTATTTCCTTTCTTACTATCCAGGCGGTGGTGCGATGAGCCCCTGTACTTATCTCCTGGGGCACATGTGAGAAAGGTTCATTAGAGCCAGTGTGAAGAGTTATGGCCCCTGCCTGTTTTTATATGAAGCTGCGAATTAAGAATGCCCTTAATTTTTTTCTTTTTTTAAGTTTAAATTTAAAAAATTGCAGGAAGATATACATAGCATAAAACCGAACATTGTAACCACTTTAAGTGTATAGTTTAGTGCCACTGAACACATTCATGTTGTTGTGTAACCACCACGGCCGTCCATCTCTAGAAGTTTTTCACCTTCCCACACTGAAACGTTGTGCCCAGTGAACAACAACTTCTCATTCCCCTCTCCCCACTTCTGCTTTCTGTCTTTCTGTATGTGGGATTTTTATATATAACATGGAGAGGAGGGAAGTTGCTCTGGTTGAAGCAGGAGTGGTGTGGTGGCGGCCAGAGCCCCACCTGTGCAACTCCCTTCTCTGCCCCTGTAGTGCCTCCTGGGACCTATCTTCAGAGTCCCCCCAGGCTCCATGGACGAACATCTGATAACCACCCCTCCCCAGGAGATGCCACGGAGCACTCTGTCCTGCAGGATCCAGGGACCTAAGGCCAAGCTTACACAGGAGCAGATCCTCACTGCCACTTAGGTTTCAGCATGTGGTCCAAGGAGGTGTGAAGAGGATGCCTCAGGCCACACCCGACTGTTCCCAAAGCCAGATGACAAGATAACTAACACCCCTGGTGTGTTCAGTGGCTCAGCCCCAAAGGCCTGGATTGCAGCAACTTCAGCTCCTTCCCTGACTCAGGTGCAGAGATAGATCCCTGTCCTGTGGAATGTCTGACTCTCAGGTTATCAATCTCCTGTCAGGGGCACTGTGCCTCTGCTAATTATTATTTTGCCACCATGGCCTCAGCAACGTGTTTTAGGCAGGCAGCCTGGTTGCTGATTCCAGAACTGAGCCACAGGCGAGCCCCATCCCACATGGCCTCTCTACTTCTTTGCTCTCCCTTCGCTATAGGAGAAGCCCACGCAGAGAAGTTAAGCTGCTCGGTCTTCATCCCATGCCTCTGGCCAGACCAGGGAGCAAGGTCCAGCTACCTCCACCTCTCTCCATAAGAAGTGGGGACAAACGCAGAGGCTTCTGTTGCCAGGCCCGCTGGCTCTGGCAGCAGCCACATTTATCCCTTCAAGCTCGCCCCCAGAGCTTAATCAGCAGATCCATCTCCATATTTGCTACTAATATTTCCCATTAGATTTTTCCTACAGTATTCTTGTCCTTTAGAACTTGGCAGCATCTGTACTTTTGTTCTTGGTACCCGCTTAAAATTAGTGGTTTAATAAAAATTACCCTGGGAAGTCACTGGAGAGGTAGTGTCTTCCTCTCATTCCTATAGGGTAGGATGGTGGAGGGGGTAAGTGAATTTGATGTCTAAAGGGGCTTTGTCTTGTATTCATTTGTTCCATAAGTATTTACTAAGCGCCTATTATGTACCAGTATCTGAGTTACAGTGAGAAGATAGTGAGAAACAAAATAGGGCCACATACCTGTTCTTTTCCTTCCCCACTGGCTGGTGAGGTTTGGCCCCAGATGGACAGGTTTTCCAAGTTGACTTCTATCTACTCGGCTTTGGCTGTATGCATAGACCTGCTGCTGCTGTGCCCTCAGTCAGCCAGAGAGCAGCTGTTCTGACATTTGCTGCTTTCACCTTGAGCTGGCTTCACCTTTGGAGCTTACCCCTTGAGCCTTTAGGGCCGCCCTCTCCCAAGGCAGCCATGGAGCTGTGCTTCTCCCCATCTCAAACTCTGTCCTGAGGTCTCACCTGGCCTGTTTTCAACTCCTTGCTCTAGACTCACAGAAGTGGCTGCTTTCTAAAGCCCGTGTTGAATTCTTTTGATAATATAATTAGACTAAATTTTCTGGAATAACTCAATTGTCTTTGTATAAACTGGCTCCCCTCAGTGAGGAAACTGGGCGATGACTGTAGCCACCTTCTCTGGAGAAAGGAAGGATTAACCTGGAAAAGAGCAAGTTTCCACTTCTTATTAGACTGTTTAAGGAAGCAGAACTGGGTAACCGTGGGAACCAGGACCTTCCGTCTCCTCTGCCTTCCTGCCTGTCTCTTTGTCTCTGTGGCAAAGCCTGACTCTCCGTACTCCTACAATAAGATTACACAATTGGGAGTTCACAGATCTGCCTGATAGGCTCATGAACTCTGTGCATTTTGCAGGACTCTATTTTAAGTAGTGTGGGCTTTGAGTTTCTTTGCAGCCCTCCTGTGAGACGCTGGTGATTGGGATTCCAGCCAGTGGAGCAGCTGAGGCTCTGATCATGCCTCAGGAGTTGCATCTCTTTGTATTTTGAATGATTGGCTTTAGACGTTTAGCCTTAGAACTTGGCATTTCAGAATGTCACGTCTCTGCATAGTTTAACTTATCTACATCTTAGTTGACCTTTAATCAATAAAAGATGGTCTTGGCTTCACCATGGGGCAGATTCTGTTTTACAAGACTGCTTTCTTTACCAAGGCTCGGGGATAGGATGATGTCTTCTACTTTAAACAGTCAAGAGCAGTCCTCTGACCCGAGTGTCCTTGGGGTGTGGTTGAGGGAGGGAGAAGATACTGGGATTAAAAAAACACAAGTTTATATGCACCATCCTTCGGATTTTCATCTTAGCCCAGTGTCAAATGTGAGCTTTTCTATATGTAAAATAAATATGAGTGTGAGTGTGTGTGTGTGTGTGTGTGTGTGTGTGTGTGTGTAGGTGGGAGGGTAACACAGACCACCAAACATCTTTCTCATGGAACCATAAGGAGATTTGACAATGTTGTGATTTCTCATGGAAATGTTAAATAAGAATGCAACGGGGCCTAGGCAGGCAATGCTCTGCCTGGGACCCATCTGTGACTCTTAGCACATAGTAGCCATGAGAGCTAACATTTATTAAGCACTTACTGGGTGATTTCTCTCACTGAAAATTCACAAGGCTCCTAATTTGCATTGTTATCCCCACTATTGACAATTAGGTCACTCAGTAGGTAATGGCATGGGAGGCATTTGAAATCAGGTCAGACCTGGCATCAAAGTTCTGTAACTCCCATTCCTATTGACTGGACTGCTGAAAAGATTCTTCTAGTGGAAGTTTTTTTCCTTTTTCTCTTTCTGACAGAAACATTTCTTCTTAGTATGTGTCAGAGGCCCAAATACAGGCCTGTGTATCTTCAAAGCCCAAGTTTTTTCCACCTCTCTAGGATGCCTGCAAAGTCCGAGATCCATAGCTGCTTCTCGCAAAGTTCTGAAAAAATGTAATTCTCTTGTCTCAAAGGTAGCTCTGCCCTGCCCTGGTGACTGTTGAAGGAGGACACTTTTCACTAAATCACAGTTCCTTTGAAATTCCCCCCACCCCGCTGATCTATTATGACTGTTTTTTAAAGCAAGACAAATGTTTATTAAGTACTGACTATGTGTAAGGTTATTGCCTTTTTCTCCTCACACCAATGTAGGAATGGTGAAGTAGGAATAATGATTCTCATATTGTAGTTAAAGAAGTGGGGGTGAGGGTGCTCTTTTTTGTTTATGAGGACTCAAAATACCATCAGAAAAATCAATAAATGTGTGACTAGGAAGATAACGTTAGGAGGGGTCATATAGATCATCAAACCAAACTATGACGTCTCACTTTACAGGGCAGGAAACTGAATGTTGTCCAGAGATGAGATGGCTTGTCCAACATCACACAGAAAGTGGGAGCAGAGAGGGAACCAGACAGAGACTTCTCTATGCTGTATATTAGGATGTTTCAACCTCTGCACTGTGGACACTGAGGTGGAATGATAGTTTTAGCAGCTGCATTGTGCATCGTGGGCTGTGTAGCAACATCCCTGACCTCCACTCACTAAATGCCAGTAGCAGTTGTCTCCCCGGCTGTAGTGCCCCCAATGTCTTCAGACATTGCTAAGTGTCCCTTGAGAGACAAAATCACCCCCAGGCCTATCCAACAGCATGAACCCCCCTCACAGCTTGGGAGGGAAATTGTTTTTCGGTGCTAAGGAGAGAAAAGCTTTCCTCCCAACCTCCCAGTTCCTTGGGAGAGCTTTGTTGAGATCCCTGACCTCAGCCTGGAGAGAGCAGCTCTCAGAGAGGTGCAGGGCAGGTGCCAGAGGGAACACCACACGGAAGCCTGAGCTTCTCGGAGGTACATATCAATATCCTCATTTCACAGATGAAGAAGACTTAGGCCTTCAGAGGGTTGAACACACTCATAAAATGAAATATGATTTCTCTAACACTCATCATAGGCAGCCCCACAGAGGACCCAGCACAACTGTCCCTCACTTTGTGCTCTGGGCCTGTGAACAATGCCACAGGTCTCCTCTCATATACCCTTTGTTAATTACAAGGTGAATGTATTAGAAAGTTCAATTCGGTCCCTGCCCTGAAACTGACTTGCTGTCAGCTTTGGAGCAATTTGTTTCCTCTTTGGGGATCTTTGTCTTCATAACATGAGGATGTTGGACTGCACTAGTGATGAGCAAGCGTTCTTCTCATGGTCCCCATCAACCTCCTCACACCTTCCACCTTGAACACAAACAGGGCAAATAAAGGTGTTTACAGGTCATATTCATTTTAATTAAAATGAGAGTAGGTTTATTGAGTCATATGGAGAAAAATGTATATTATTGTTATAATACGCATTTTTTATTATTACTTTTAGGTGTACAAACAACATAGCAATTAGATGTTTACACACCTCACAAAGTGGTAACTGCAACAAGTCTACCACCCATCTAATACTGTGCAAAGCTCTTACAGTACCATTGACTGTATTCCCTATGCTGTACTTCACATCCCATGGCTACATCTATACCTATATATATCTACACATATGTGTATATATAGTTATTAATACAGTTGGCATTCAGTATTATTTTATTTTATTTTATTTTATTTTTTTAATTCATTTTTATTGTTAGACTTATTGGGGTGACATCTGTTAGCAAGGATTACATAGTTTCAGGCATACAATTCTGCAGTGCATTGTCAACTTGATGTATAATAAGTTCACCACCTAATGTGACTTCTCTTTCCATCACCTTATATTTAGCTTCCCCCCCTCCTCTCCCACCCCCTCCCCTTTCTCCCCTCCCTAACCCACTCGTCCCCAAATAAACATTAAACTATCGATTGTGTCCATGGGTTATTTGTTAGTTCATTTCTTTTTTTCTTTGCTTTCAGTTTTATATTCCGCATATGAGTGAAATCATGCAGTTCTTTGTTTTTTCTGTCTGGCTTATTTCACTTAGCATGATGATCTCCAGGTCCATCCATTTTGTTGCAAATGGCAATATTTCATCTTTTCTTACAGCTGAGTAATATTCCATTGTGTATATGTACCACAGCTTCTTT
>PVJL010016951.1:0-19536 GCA_004026885.1 Lyroderma lyra | reverse complement strand
CCCCTTTCATTTCTAATTTTGGATATTTGTGTCCTTTCCTTTCGTCCTTTGATTAGTCTAGCCAGGGGTTTGTCAATTTTGTTGACTTTCTCAAAGAACCAGCTCTTCGTAATATTAATTTTTTCTATTGTCTTTCTGTTCTCTAATTGGTTTAGCTCTGCTTTAATTTTTATTATTTCTTTCCTTCTGCTGACTTTGGATTTTGTCTGCTCTTCTTTTTCGAGTTCTTTTAGATGTGCATCCTCTTTTTAACCATGCAATTGAGTGCCAAGGACAGAGGAACAGGCTCACCATGGTGTGAAATTGAGCAAAAAAGGTTTCTCTCCACATGAAGCACTTGGCTAAGCAGGGAAGAGAATACAGAGTGTGTGCCAGTAACAACTGGTCCCCTGATGGAGTGTTAGGGGTGTAATCTGGTGAAGCAACAATCAACAGCCATGGGTGACTCACGTTCACTGTTGCTTTTTCTTAGTCTACTGGGCACCTAAACAGCTCAACGCAGACGGGTCTCCGGGGGAAAAAGAAAAGTTTATCCTTCTGCTTCCGCCAAATTGGTGACCAGGCTATATTGGCCCTAAATTAGTCTTCCATACATCTTTGCAGCTTGTCTGGTAGTCACCATCCTACTGTTTATGATAAGTTGGGCACCTTGGTTCCAGTGATGAGAAAGGTATTTCATCCATTAAATGACAATATATCTATCTATTTTCTGATAAAGGCGTGATACCAGACATTAACAAGAGCTCTTGCCTGTTTTGGTAAGTTTATACCAAAAGTTGTTCAGGAACCCGAGCATGAGGTTGGCAGTTGATGTAAGTGGAAGACAGGACTTAGCTCTGTCATCAGAAAGCCTCAGCTTGGTTGGATGTGGCACTGAAGCCCACCTCCAAAGTGCCTCCTAACAGGTGAGTGGGTCATCTTCTCATTCTGGTCCTCGGTGTCTCATCCTCCTCCCTCTATCTTCCTACAGCACCTTGTTTGTCCTTTTCCTTGTCTTTCATTCTGCCTCTGGGTTAATTTTGATTGTTTAGATGGGTGCCTCTACTACTAAGATTATGTCTTTCACAGGAGAGAAGTTATTACTCATATAAGTGTGCCTTGGAATACAGCAAAGATTTGTGCACACAGTTGGTAGCTAATGAGCATTTGCAGAGTATTTCTTGAGTGAATAATGGTAATTAAAATTGTGTTTCACTTTCACATTTCTATAGTACCAGCTACTACTATAGGTTCTTCCCTTTTTTCTTTTCAGTTTTATTAATTAATTTAAGCTAATTATTTTTGCAGAGGGTGGTTCTCTGGCTGGGAATTGAACCTAGGCCATGGCATTGAGAGTGCTGAAGTAATTTAAGCTGATTTTAAAGCCTAGGAACTGTACCCAAGTAAAAATAAAAAGGAAAATTACTCATTATCTCTCAATATATATGTAACACTCATATATGACATTTATCTACCCAGGCTATTTTCTATGCATATGTAAACATATAGAAATGAGATCATACTACATAGTGTCTTGCAATCTGAGTTTTTAAACTAAAAATATGCAATCTCTACACTTTTATATACAATCAGTGTATCTGTTTGACAGCCACAGAGCATTTCATTGTATGGATGTACTTCATTTTTATCTTATTTTATTTTTATGAGTGTATTTAATTATACTCAGCTCATAACAGAGCAAATGGGTGAGTGGAGTAATAATTCATGCTGTAGTATGTTTAATCAACTGGCAATAGAGAAAGTTGGTTGAAGGAAAGGAGAGAAATTTTGTCCTTTAAGCATTAGAACTGAGTGGCTCCATGATGGTCTGGCATGCACTCAATGTTGCACCTGTGGTTAGAAATGTACATGATCAGAACCTTTCTGATTCTTCATTTAAGGTCTGAACCAACCATGGCCATGATGTAACACTTGTGCTGCGTTATTCTCTGTACTAAGCAGTCATGTGCATGGGCTCCTTTGTGTGTACATGGTAATTGTTCAGATCTTGGATCCTTGGCAATCCTTAGAGCCACTTGATACTTTTGCTCCAATTTCTCAATTCCAGCCATTACACAGTCAGTTATATAAGGGATACACTTGGCATGCAGAGAATCTATCATTGACTCCACTAAATGCAGTTTGGCTTTAATGGAAAAGTTGATAAAGGTGATATCAACCAGGAAGTGGTAAGGTGTGCCCAGCTCTGTGTTGTACTGACAGAATAAGCAGGAAGCATGTTGAGGAACTTCTTTCCTTGAGTGTACTAGGAGCTTTCCTTCCTTCCTTTTTAGGTTTTAATTTGTCCTTTTCTTCAAGCCTCTGATCTCTGAGACTAAGCATACGCTTCGTAGTTCCATACCTTGTTTACTTTTGCTTCCCCATGTACACACCACAGTGTTGTTTCCTCTGGAATCCTGTATGAATGTATTTTATAGTTCTACATTTACATACTTCCCATTTTTTGTCTTTACAAAGCCAGCTAAGATTTTGTTTCTTAGCCTCAGCTGTCTTGTATCCTGTGTGGTTGTAGCAACCCTTAACTCCATCATGACCTAGGAGAGTTACCTGGTGGCTGGTTATGTATTTGTTTGTTTGTTTTTGTAACCTTAACCAAATAGTGTGGAATGCAATAAAGAAAAATGAGCTTATTTATTCAATCTACTCATTCGTTTGATAAGGAAAATGTATTTGAGAATATATTAGAGACTTTAAAATGACCAAACACATCCTTTGACAGTATTTGAGTAGAATTCATTATCTATAGAAGTCTCTTGGTAACTTCAAACTCCAAGTTAATTGTGAAGAAACACTGATAAAATTGAAATCTGTTACAATGAGTTAAGAGGAAAAATAGAAGATGACATGGGAGTTCATTTGAATGCCCCAAAATGTTAATGGTTTCACACTAGCTTTTATTTCCTTTATTTCCCCTCTTTGAAAATGATCATCAGTTAATCTGTGTAGCATTTCACATAGATAAGCTTAATGCCCATTCTAAAAATTTTATTTTTAGTCATTGGCTGATGATATTTAACTCTTCTGGTTTTTCCCACCGCAGGTAGGCAGCAGGCTAGGATGGAGTTGGTGATGTTACCAACAGCCCTTACCCACACCAAGTTACCATCCCTTCTCTGTTACAGAAATGTCCTGTAAAGACTGTTGAGGACCAGGACGTGAGGACTATGGCAACCATGTGTTGATGACACATCACAGTCTCTTCCTGTCCATTAGCCTAGTCAGAGCACAGCCCCATGTCACACTAAAACATGGCTTGCCCCAGGCCTTCTGGATTATGTGTGTCTATGACACCCAATTATCAAGAGTCTATAAGACCATGCCAGACTAAACCAAATAAAAGAAATAACCAAGGGTAAAAGTAATTGAGGACATTTGGGAAATGACACAGGGTGGCTAATAGGCCTGTAGAGATCATTGACTCATACTTTATGAACTAAATGCTAGAGGCACATAATACAGGGTCTGGCAGAAGTAACACCCTTAAGTGTCATACAGTGTGCTTGAGTGTGATGTTATGTTACAGAATTACATGCTTTTGATTTTGTAATAAAAGATTTGGTATAGATTACCAGCTCATAAAAAAGGGGTGTTACTTGTGCCAGACCCTGTATATTAAATGAAAAGTACTGGGTGTCTGATTACCATGTGTTTCTGACATTTTATGGATCTTGAGTTCAGATGTGAGTACTAAATTGATCCAGTGTTATATGCTGCCACTTAGCTTGCTTCCATATTTTGCCTATGGTAAATCATGCTACAATAAACATAGGGGTACATAATATCTTTTCAAATTAGTGTCTTCATATTCTTCTGATAAATACCCAGAAGAAGAATTGCTGGACCATATGGTAGTTCTATTCTTAATTTTTTGAGGAACCTTCATACTGTTTTTCCATAGTGGCTGCACAAATTTTACATTCCCACCAAGATGCACAAGGGGTTCCTTTCCTCCACAGCCTTGCCAACACTTGTTATTTCTCATCTTTTTGATAATAGTCATTTTGACAAATGCAAGGTGATTTTAATTTGCATTTTCCTAATAACTAGTGATGTTTTCATGTCTGTTGGCCATCTACATATCTTCCTTAGAGAAATGCCTATTCAGTTCCTCTGCCCATTTTTAAATTGGAATATTTGCTTTTTTTGCTATTGAGTTGTATGAGTTCTTTATAGATTTTGTATATTAACTCCTTATCAGATACATAGTTGCAAATATTTTCTCGAATTCCACAGGCTGCCTTTTTGTTTTGTCGATGGTTTCTTTTGCAGAAGCTTTTGCTTTTTAGTTTGATCTAGTCCCATTTGTTTATTTTTGTTGTTCTTTCCCTTGCTTTTGGAGTCAAATTCACAAAACCCCACTGTGACTAATGTCCAGGAACTTAGTGCCTATATTTTCTTCCATTTTATTGTTTTACATCTGACATTCAAGCTTTTAATCTATTTTGAGTTAATTTTTGTGTATGGTATAAGGTAGTGGTCTGGTTTCATTCTTTTGTATGTGTCTGTCCAGTTTTCCCCACACCACTTATTAAAGAGACTGTCCTTTCCCCATTGTACATTCTTGGCTCCTTTGTCATAAATTAGTTACTCATATTTGTGTAGTTTATTTCTGGTCTCTCAATTCTGTTCCATTGCTTTGTGGGTCTGTTTTTCTGCCAGTACCATACTGTTTTGATTACTATAGACTTGTAGTATAGTTTGAAAGTCCTATACTAACTTTTAAGTGTGCTGCAGTTTAACTTTCAAGCACAGTAGTGCAATTAAATTTAATTTACATATTTTCAGACCATATTGGAACCATAAACCTTCTATGAGTAGCAGAAATCGTAATTTTATCTGAAGAGTATCTATGTTGAAAGAAGGTTGATAGTGAATGGGGTCCAGGTTGAAATCACATACTCACTTGGTGAAACATCTCAGGCAGGTTAGTTCACCTCTCCAAGCCTCAGTTTCCTCATGTGCAATATGGGGATGATTATCATATTGGCCTCAAAGTATTCTTCTTTTACCTTTTTATTTTGAAATAATTATTTTATAATAAGTTGCAAGAATAATAGAGTGAGGTCTCATGAATCTATCACCTAGCTTGCCCCAATGGTGACATATTACACAACTATAGCATATTATCAAAATCAGGAAATTGACTAGCACAATAGAATTAGCTAGACTATAGTTCTTACTCAAATTTCACCCATTTTTACACGTACTCATTTTTTGGGGGGGAGGGGAGGCTTTGTGTATATTTCATGGCATTTTATCACATGTATTTGTACATATTCGTATAACCACCACTACAGTCAAGAGATACAAATATGTGGGTTATGTACAATTAAGCATTTAAAGTACTTAACATTAGAGATAACATATAGAAGAAACTAATTAAATGTTACCTATTATGATTAGTAGTTAGGTGAAATCAGATGATCTTGCTTATTCAATGCTTTCTAATTTCATGAGGTACTTGGTTGGTTGACAAAAATGGTATTTTAGAAGTAAGAAGAAAGGCACTTTATATTAATCACATTTTAATATTTTTTCTGTATTGTATAATGTTTTGCCATCTTGGAACCTTGCAGACCTAGAGGGGCTGCCTCCCCAAGGGTTGGCTAATTTCTAGAGATAGCAAACAACTTGCCTAAGAGAATGCCTTTGATATGCGAACCATACCCTCATCTGTCTCTTTTCTTCAGGTTCCTGAAGTAATTTACCATCTATGCCCCCACCTGCTCCTCAGCAATAAATCCCCTCTTTCCTTGTGTTCAGAGTCGAGTCCAATCTCTCTATGGCAATCATCTCTATAGCTACCTCTATTGTAATAGTCCTGAATAAAGTCTTCCTTACCTTGTGAACAAATGTCAAATATTTTTTTTCTGTAACAAACTTCAGACCCGTCTATTGTAAATGGCAGCCAGTTTACACTTCCCAGAATTAAGGGAGCTTTGACAGGGGCCTTCTTTCTTGAGTGCCTGAGGTGGAGTGGTGAGGGGACAGAATGAAATGAATTCTCCCAGTATTTCTGCCGTATCTTAGATGAAGAACAGAGAAGAAATCTCATTCCAAAGATGCAGTAAAATTAGTACATTGAAAAACTTCATCAAAGAGTTTGAAGTGATATGACCACAATATGCCAGTAATCATTCCATTTATGCAACAAAGTTAACTTAAGTGAGGATTCTGGGATGGGGACATACTTTTCATATAAATGTTTGCTCCCAGAGCCCTGTGCTTTTCTGATGGCAGCACCTACCACACTATGTCCTCATCACCTCTTGTCTGAGCCAAGGCTCCTCCAGGGCAGGGGCGGGGTGAAGGTGAGGAGTTGCCCAAAGGATCTGGATAATCAGAATCTCACTAGTTAAGTATTTTGGCTCCTTGGATATACAATACCTCCCAGAAGTTAGTTCTTGAACCAGGATCCTTTTGGAAATAGCAATGCTTTATCGCCACCTTCTGGTCAAAATGTGTTTTATGTTACGTATTTCTTGCTGCCGTCATTTGGTTTCAGGACTTGAGAAGGACTTGAGAAGTCTCTACCAGATCAGCAATCCCACTTCCCAAGCGGCAACCTGTGCAGACAGAATATAACTTTGGAAAATTTTCCAAGGATGTGCATGCACATATATGTCTATTTATAGCATACACACAAATGAATACTATTTTGAATCTGTTAAGATATAAAAAGCAAATAATTATAGCTTACATTTCTACAGGGTTTTTGTTCATTAGTTTACAGAGTGCTTTCACATTTGGTTATTCTATTAACGTGAGAGGCAAGTAGGGATGATTAATAGAATGATTTTTATAGCAGTCCCACATAAATACAGGGAATTATTAGTGAACCCTTAAATTTCCCTACAGATATTTCATCATATTAATCTTATCAATCTTCCTAGAATGATTCCATATGTACTTTTTTCATTAACAATTTCACTTTTGCACTTAAAATATAATTCTCTTTATAAAAGTGACATACACACTTTATGAAATCATCTAATGTGTAGAAAAAACTTTAATAATAAATCAACTAGTAAATACATATATATTAATATATATGTGTATATATATGTGTGTGTGTGTGTGTGTGTGTGTATGCCTTGTGAATTACTGTTCATTTATGGTTCAAGATAAGGATGATGGTAATAGTAACATCTGGAGGGTGGATGGCATATGGCTAAGAGTGCTGCCTCTGGCAGTAGGTTGTCTGAGTTTAAAACCCAGCTCTGACCTTTATGGGCTGTATTATCTTAAGCAAGTTAATTATTGTCTGGGCTTCAATTTTCTTATCTGTAACTGGAGGTGATGATAGTAATAGTGTCCATGCCACAGGATTGTGATGAGAATTAAAGGAGTCAATATTTGCACAGTGCTTAAATTATTATGCCAGCACATACATTACTTTTGTAATGTAATTAGGACAATGCCTGGTACACAGCAAGCACTATGCAATCTTCTGTTAGATACAACAACAACAATACACTACAAACTTACTGTGGGCCAGGTTCTAAATTTAGCACTTTCTACACATTATTTTCATCTTCTCACCGTCCTATGTGAAGGGTACTATTATTTAATCTCCACTTTATAGATGAGGAAACTGAGGCACAGTGTACTTAAGAAACTTGCCCAGTCACACAGCTAGTTATAGCAGGTCCTCAAATAATGTTATGTCATTCAATATTGTTTTGTTATAATATTAATGTGAGGAAAAAAAACCCAATTGCTGGCTGGGGCCACTATCTGTGTGGAGTTTGCACGTTCTTCCCATGTTTGTGAGAGTTTTCTCCAGGGACTCCAGTTTCCTCTCACATTCCAAAGATGTCCACATGAGGTGAACTGGAGTGTCTCAGTTGCCCCAGTCTGAGTGGGTGTGGGTGTGAGTGTGAGTGTGAGGGACCTCGTGATGGAAGGGCATCCTGTCCAGGGTGGGTGCCCACCTTGTGCCCTGAGCTGCCAGGAGAAGCTCTGGCCACCAGAGACCCTGAACTGAGACAAGCAGGTTGGAAAATCATTATCTTACTTGTTTTTATTAAACTTTCTTAACTGTATGTATAGCTCACTTTTATTTCAATGTTTAATGTTAGAAGTGTTTTGGGTCTTTGTTTATGAGTTTGGTGGTGTTTCTGTGACCAGAAAAAGGCCATTGGAACATAACTCTTATTCATATCAATTAGCCTATGGTACAGTTGGTTTCATTTCCCTTAAAAGTTGCAGTTTCCAAGAACCTATCCACAAGATTAATTGAAGACTTATATGCAGCAGAGCTGAGATTTAGATAACTTATCTTTGTCTAAAACTTATTTTATTACCCCACACATGTTCCAGTTGCATTAAACCATTTTACTAATTTATCAAGTTAATTCTATACTATTTGATGTCCTCTGTGACCCTAATGAGCTACATAAGAATATAACTCCTGTCTTTCTCTTCTAGGTTTTGGGCATATATTCAGATGAACCTTAATTTGTTCATAACTATTTCATATATAGATACATTTAATCCCAAATGAAATACCATAACTATGTTTAATAAACATCTTGATAATAAAGAAGTCATTAGGAACATAAACATTTTGTCTTTTTTCTTCAGAAGAAGTATTACTTCTGAAGTAATACTTCTTCAGAAGTATTAATTTGTTGGAACAAATTAATACTATTGCTTTGGTGATTAAATCCTCATTCATTGTGATCACACATTAAATCCTCATGAGCAAATCTAAGAAAGATGCTATAAGCAATAGGTTCATGTCCAGGCCCTTCCCTGAAATGAGAAGGTAATATATGAGTATATTCCTGGCATTTTAATGTTTCTTTTGGTTAATTCTTTTTTATAGTCTTAGGTATTTCTAGTATTACAAGAGAATCTCAGTTAACTATTGCTCTGTCTTGGAGAGAAAGGGAAGGGAGAGAAGGTGAAGGCTCCTCTAGCATCAAGATAGATTCATTCAGCAATCCCTACCCCAAGCACAAATGTGACATGTTCCTCACACCCACCCCATTGGGGGTCCCTCCATCAGTCTTCTCTGTCTTATGGGGTCATGGGCATCTTGGGAGTCCTGTATGCATTGGGCAACAAGGTAGAGAGGGGGTGGTCTGCAAGTTCTTCTAAACAATCAGTGGGGGAGGATGCTGGAGGATGAAGTCCTCATGGACCCCAAGGGAGGTGAGTTATCAGAGTGCCCTGGTGCAGGTGATGGAGATACTCCCTCGAATGAAAGGGCAAACTAAAGATGATGGCTCAGTTTCTAAGTAGTTCTTGGGCCCTGCATAAATAGCCCTCATGGTGGGTCTTTCTCAAATCTACCTGCCCAGCTCTCCTAGTTCAATGGGTGCTCTCTCTTCCTGAGCAACATGTCCTGACTCCCAAACCAGCCCTTAGACCCCTGCTTCTCTTTCCTTCGGGAGGTAGGCTTCCGGCTTGTCCTGGATGGCCTCCAGCACCATTTCCTCTGCCTTAGCCTCTAGCACCAGGCCCGTGGCTCCCATGACGCAGTCCTATGTGGCCCTCAGCCCCTCCTATACCACGTTTACGATGCCTCCTTCTTTGGCCTCATTCACACCCCCCTCAGATGTTGCCACTCACTGGCTCTGCTTCTGCTCTGGAGCAGGGCCGGGTCTGGGGCACGTGTCATGTCTTCTAAGGAGGCTTGTTTCCTTCTGGTCTTAGATAAAACCTGTCCTTCCTTTAGCTCCTTGCCTTCTCTAAGAATACTTCCTTCTCTTCCCAAATTCTGGTCTTTTGTTCCTTCATGATAGACTGCCCCTCCCCTCAGGGGTGGAGAGCATGGGAAAATTTACAATAATATAGTATTTTTTTTTTACTCATTATACAATCATAAAATGAAGGTGTAAAATGTAAGTATTCAGTTGGGGGTGGAGAAGAGGGACCTGCCTAGTTTCCTTTGACTTCCTTCACCATCAATCCAGTGTTTTAGTGTTACATGCACTCATTCTTTCCTTGGGCCTCCAGGGGGAGGAAACAGGTAATGGTCAATTGACCAAAAGTAATATGGAGCAATAAATCAGACTATTGAAATAATATGGCTCCCCAGATATTTTTGTGTGACATCGAACAGTAGGATTGGATTGGAGAGAGTTGGCTACCCACTGTATTATGTCTAACATAAATTATCACTGGTAAATGTTCATTAAATATACAATTGATGATACTCTAAAAGAAATTGAATATAAATCAGGTTTTATTTAATTGACAATATTCCTCTGTTATGGAATACAGTAATATATCAGGTACTAGGACTCCAGCCTGCTGAAATTCACAGGATCCTGGAATGGCTCTAGATCAGGTTGAGTATCAGTTTACTTATTGCTACATACAAAATGCCCCCAAACACAGTGGCTTCCAACAAACACCATTTATTATTTCTCTCAAGCCTGGGGTGAGATGGGGGTGGGGTGCTGGCTGATCTCCACAGGGACTGCTAACCATCTGAAGGTTTCCTGGGGTCTCTGCTCTAGGCTGGCTTAGCTGGAGGATCTTACCTGGAATAGTTGTGTTACATGTGTCATTTGCCCTCCTCTTGAGACCAGCAGACATGCTTGGGTATATCCTTCTTATGGAAATGGCAGGAATCCAAGAAAGCAAGCACAAATACTAAGGCCTCTTGAGACCTAGGCTATGAACATGGCCAAACCCAGATTCAAAGGTGGAGGGGAGATTCCTTCTGCCTCTTTCATGAAGGGAACCATAAATTCACATGGCAAAGGATGTGAATACAGAATAAAGAATTGGGGTCATTAATGTGATTCCATAGCATCTATTAATACTAGATATAATAATCAAAAGACTGAAGATTAAATTAGCCATAGGATTTAGTTGATTCATTGCCTTGAAGGAAAGAGTGCTATTACTGATTATATATATATATATATATATATATATATATATATATATCTCTCCAAAAAAATGTATATACATTTTAAGAGAGAAAAGACTGTATTAAAATTGTAACACTCAATACAAGTATATATTGGTAACAAAAGATGAATACAAGTCACCTTTGACTTCTGCAATTAGAAGAGGTGTTCAAAGTGGTTGCCATCAGTATTTACGTAATACATAGATAACACTTTTAAAATATGTATACTTTTTTTGGCACCCCGGTGTATGTGTGTGTATATATGCATATAGAAATACACACACATATGCATACATACATACTTTGGCAAGGTTATGACACCTTACCAAGTTGTTTATACAGTGCCATCAACATAAGTATGCAGTGGCAAGTTCATGAACTTAATTGTCAGATTTTGGGTATGTTGATAGCTCTGATGGCCATTCCAGAACAAGAGTTCCAAAATTGTTTTGAGGAGTGGTCCAGGTACTGGCATCAGTGCATAACTTTCCAAGGAGAGTGCTTCAAAGGTGACTGTAGTGATATTCATAGCAATGAGGTATGTGGCACTTTTTCTAGGATAATTTCATGAAATTAATTATCTGACCTTGTATTATATGGAGTATATGAGGGCTGTCTGGAAAAAAATTCAGCCATTTTCAATATAATAAGAATGGTTACATGACTGGATACTTTCCAAACAGCCCTCATGTATATGTAATATATATAGAGTACATACATGTAATATACATACACACACACATATATATGTGTATATATGTGTGTGTGTGTATATATATGTGTATATATATATATATATATATATATAGAGAGAGAGAGAGAGAGAGAGAGAGAGAGAGAGAACTCTTTCAAATAAAATCAAGGGGAAAGGAAGAGAGAAAAAGAGACACATTAGAAAACAAAGAAAGGGGAAGAGGGACAAAGACAGCAGTGGCAGTGATGGTAATAATGAAAATACACTAGAGCAGTCCCTGAAGCACACATGTACAGTGAAGAGGATATAATGATGATGTCAGTGAAATTATCTTCCTAATTTGAACCATTGTTTTCAAACAGAGATTTCACATAAAAATCTAAATTTCTGTCTTTTCTTGAAAAATCAGAAGCTCTGTAATACTGGGTCTACATGGTTTCACAGTTCTCCAGAACTCAGTAATGGCTGCTCACTGCTCTGTTCATTCATTTATTTTATTTCCTTAGTCCTTTGGCCCATCTGTGTTTACTTTACATAGTACTAATTTTACTAGGTTCTGTTTCTTAAGTTTCAGATGGGATGCTCATTACTTACTGAACATCTGTAACAGATGTCTTGTAGGCACCTCAAACTAAATATTATCATCAAAATAAAAACTAAAGGTATATGTATTATTTCATATGTTTTAGGATTTGGGCTTTTGAATCTTATTCCTACCCTAAGTCATACTCCCTCCCCTATCCACATACTCTTCTCCAATAGTCCTTACCTCCTTTATCCAAGCTAGAAACCTATCCATCACTTCAACATTTTTCTGTCAAATATACTACAAAACATTACTTCACTCACAATGAAACTATGGAGTGCCTAGGAAATAATCTTAGAATCTTTAAAGTACAAAAAAAGAATAAATAAATGGAGCAAAATAAAAAAAGAATGTATGTGGATAGGATATCTTAACATATTAAAGTTTTATGTTAATTCTTCCCAAATTAATTTATACATTCAGTGCAATCTTAATAAAAATTCCATTGGATTGTTCGAGAAACTCAACAAACTCATTCAAACATGTATATGAAAAAATAAGAGTGAGAACTTGCTCTGCCTGATATTAAAACATATTACAAAACCAAAGTGATGAAAATAGAATGGTTCTGCATAGGAACAGACTAATATACAGACCAGAATAGAGATTCAGAAACTTGATAGATGATAAAGGTGGTATCTCAAAGCAATGTAGAGAAGATGGGCTTAAGAAAACTAGGTCGTTATGTGAAAAAATACATCTGAATTCCTCCAGTTGGAATAGAGAACTAAATGTGAAAGTTATAATTATAAAGTTAAAGAAAAAACATGACATGGGGTGGGAAAAGACTTCATGAATAAGATTCAAAAGCCCAAATCATAAAAGATATTAAATAAATACTGTATTTTGCTATGTATAATGCACACATTTTTGCCCAAATTTGTGAGGGAAAAATAAGGATGCACATTATACACAGGTAGTACTAATTCTGTATCTATATAAGTGTTTTGATTTTTAAATTTATGATTATGAGTTAAAAGTGTAACTTGAAATCAATTACAATATCCATATGCAAAATAATATTCTATTACAAAATAATATTCAATTACAATATCCATATGCAAAATAATATTTTAATATAAAAAATTTATACATAAAATTTCTTGTACCTTGTATCTGTTCTTGTGTTTTGTAATTGTCACATAAAATTTCTTATACCATAATAATGTTAAAAATCAATGCTAAAATTCCTTTATAATACAAAAAACAAGCACCTAAATATAAACAAATAAAAGTTGAATTAAAAAATTAAAATGGGGAGTTCCCTGATGGTGTAGTGGCTTAAGGCTTCGGCGTTGGCACTGTCAGCGCTGTGGCCTGGGTTCGATTCCCAGTCAGGGAGCTACCCACATACAAAAAAAAAAAAAAAAAAAAAAAAAAAAAAAAAAAAAAAAAAAAAAAAAAAATTAAAATGAAAGATTTTTCCCCCTGAAAGTTTGGGCCAAAAATGTGGGTGCACATTATACACAGGAGCGCATTATACATGGCAAAAAACAGCATGTATACCTTGGAAAACTACACACCACTTAGATGTATATACAACAAAATATATAAATTTTAAAAACATCTTTTAACCAAATGCTGTTTATGTAAAAGATGTACATCTGAAACATATTTTATAAGGATAGGTTTATATTTAAGGACATATATCAGACACATGAGAGTGGGTGCCCATATTGACAGGAGGTAACTGGACTGAGAAATGGGGAATACAGAGCTTCAGTAAAACAAAAAACCAAACCAAAACAAAGAAAAACCGCAAAACAGAAGAGCTGTCCATGGTCCAATGTTGATGTGCTGTGAACTAAGGTGTAATATTAAACAATCTGAGGTACAAAATAATAACTAAGAAAAAACATTACAAAACCAAAATCAATTGTGAAGGATGTCAAGTAGTACGGGCACAAGCCTGAGACCAGAGACTGTCACTCCATGGCTCTGGTAGCCACTTACTCCCACACCCTTACATACAACCTCGCTCCCTCTTAGCCAGTGGAAGCGCGGGGCATGGAGCGCGGAGGAGTGCGCATGTGCAACTGTGAGGCCTTTCCAGCTTTCCGTCGCTTCCCTTTTGGTCTCGGCCCCGCCTACGGCAGCGCCATTGTTTCCGGTACAGTCCAGAAACAGCCTGAGCGTTTCGGGCCCTTACCTCTCCGGCCCTCCCACTTCTCCAACGGTCCAGGGGTTGTCTCGGTCACCGGGGAAGGTAGTTACCAATAAAGTTTTTCTGTTTCAAAGCTGGGCCGATTGGGCCGGGCGCTTTCCCCTTGCTCGTAGTCCGCAGTTCCTCTCGGGCTACAGGCAGTGAATTTCTGGGCGTCATGGCCAGGGGCCGCCGCGGCCGGGCGTGTATGAGGCTGCCTTTCGCTGCCCGCGTGCTCCCGGGGCTTCTGGGCCCTCCGGCGTCCGCCTCAGTCTGAGAGTAACTCCCTTCGCGCCCACGGGCCGCCTCGCGCCGAACCCCATGGCCTCCGAGGCGCCGTCGCCTTCGTTGTCACCATCGCCACCCACTTCCCCCGAGCCTGAGCTGGCCCAGTTGAGGCGGAAGGTGGAGAAGTTGGAACGCGAGCTGCGGAGCTGCAAACGGCAGGTGCGAGAGATCGAGAAGCTGCTGCATCACACAGAGCGTCTGTACCAGAGCGCCGAGAGCAACAACCAGGAGCTCCGCACCCAGGTGCGCGTTCCGTGTCCAGTCCAAGACGAGGCCTTCGAAGCCTCTGATAGTCTCAGAAGGGTTCCCTGGCAGGGGCCCAGAACTGCTTTATAGAGTACTTGAAAGATAATTCAGTGCGATTATAATTTCCAAGTACATTTGGAGCACACTTAAGAGTTCGGATTATTGGATTTAGATAGATGCGTGAGCAGAAGTTATGGCTGTGTGAATTGAACTTCAGTACTTTAGATTAGTTTGTCTTTATTCTCACTTGTAACGTCCCATTGGCAGTAGGCATGTTTATATTTTATTCTAGATCAACTTTGAGTTGGTTAAATTGGTGGACTTGAGTCAGAATCCCATCTATCACTCAGTAGATGTATGAACCGCTACTGAGCCTCGGTTGCCCATAAAATGAAAATACTAGTACCACACAGGTGAAGGTTAAATCAAATTAAATGTGAACACACTTTTACAGTTTTACAAACCGTTAAACACTATGTGTAAGGTTGTTATTCAGGGCGTTTATCATCTTGAGTTTTCTGGCCAAGGTAGGGAGATAAAATTTTCTTTAGGCACTAAGCAGCAAACTTCATTTTTATCAGATGCAGTAAGGACAACTATTTAAACTCTCACTTTTTAAAAACTTAAACAGAAGCATAATACTTTTTTCCCAACATGATTTGTTGGACAGTTACACTGTCTCCTAACAAGTTAATTTCCATATAATTATTAATTTCAATTAAATGTTATCTAGTCCTTTGTAATATATTGGTCCCTTTCCTAAAACCACATGTAGGCTGAACCCTAAAATATCATCAAACTTTGTTATGTTTTCAAGTGATCTATGGAAATAACTGATGAGTCCCAGTGACTTGGTGTGCCCATTGTGTGGAGTCATTCCAACATGACAGAAAATTTGAGTTTGTTTACTCATTAGTTCTTGAACACTTACAGTGTATAAGGACTGTATTAGGAGACTATAAATATTGTTAAAATATCTTGGGGGAAAGCAAAATATGATAGCCTTAAGAAAAAAACTCTTTAATAATTCCCCAATTGTTGAAGTACTTGCTATAGAGATCCTAAAAGAAAACATTTTGCTGAACTTCAAAGAGCCAGCGTTTTGGTTATTAGTGTTAATAGTGATAAAACATGAAAAATTGAAATTCATAGAAAGCCTTGACTCTACTGGTGGTGATAGTTACTCCTTACTGTCTTCCTAGTCAGCCTCCCCTGGTGGTGGGTGGAGTTTGGTTGTTAACTGTCATTCAGAGGTGCTAAATTGTATTTTATCTGGAGCAATAAAACGTTGGGTTGAGAACTAAGGGTGAACTGTTAGAAAAATATAGTATGTACAGGGTTTGGAGGCAAAAAAAATCCCCAAAACCTTGTGCGCATTACTTTGTCTTCAGATTTCTCGCATGTAAAAGGGATTATTACAACTAAATTATAAGGTGGTTTAAAGAATTTAATATGATGTTATTCAAAGTGCCAAGAATACGGCCTAGCAGGTAACAGATACTAAATCTCAGCAATGGTGCTCAGTAGCAGACCCAACACTAGGGCAAGGCAACCAGTAGTCTAGGGCGAAAAATTTAAGGGGGCATTCATTCTCACATATACAGGGGCTGGCAGAAGTAATGCCCTTTTTTATGAGCTGATAATCTATACCAAATCTTTTATTACAAAATCACAAGCATGTAATTCTGTAACATAACAATATTTTAACTACTTAAAAAAGGGCATTACTTCTTCTGGACCCTGTAGACCCTGTACTTGCAGGAAGCTGAGTTTAAGTGCCTCCTTAAATTTTCTCCCTAGATGCCTTGCTTCACCCCAGTTGCAGTCCTGGTTGTACCAGCAGATCTGATCTCTTACGAAGTGCCTAGATAACCTGTATATAAACAGTTTTATCACCTTTCTTCTTTTAAGCTCTTTATGTCATTAAAGAAATATTTAGAAGTTTATTTCTTAGACTCACACTGAAATCCTGTCTGACTGAAGTGTTTTGACCAGGCTGTTCCTCATCTCCTTCTGGGTATTTCCACTGTCCATTGCTCTGGCTTTGACATTCATTGAGGCACAGGGAGGATAGATGCCCCTCTGAGGCAGTCTCCTCTGTTTTCTTTTGCTGCAGTTATTTAGTCATAAGACTACTATTTAAAGAAAAAGAGTACGTTAAAGTATATGAGTGACATTAATACAGAGGGGCCGAAAAAATGTATATACATTTTAAGAAAGGAAAAACTATTAAAATGGTAATACTCAGTATATACCTTAACAAAAGATGTATACAAGTCACATTTGACTTCTGCAGTAACAGAAGGTGCTCAAAGTGGTTACCATCAGTGCCCAGACACTTCTGATTACAGCGAACTACTGCTTAAGCAATGTTGACCAAAGTGTCCATTTGTACTGTTGCACATACCAGTTGAATTTCTTCCCGAAGTATCACCATTTGTAGCCAGTTTTCTAAGGTATACCATATCCTTTAAGGTCCCCCAAAGGTAGAAGTGAAGAGGTGTCAAGTCAGGAGAACATGGGGAAAACTCAAACAACATTCTTGAATTTCAAATACCACTTCAAAATGGTCTTGCACTCTTGAACGATAACCATGCTTTTCCACTTTTCTTGGACTGTCCTGACTGTCACATGGGGATGCTAGCTAGCATTTATTTGATTAACGCCATCTTTTGAGCAAATGTCATACTACACATGTCTACCGTAATTCAATTCAACTTCGAAAAGTAATACATAGATAACATCTCTTAAAATGTTTATACTCTTTTTGGCATCCTGGTATATTTAAGTGAATAGTTAATTCCAGATGGCAGGCACTAAATGATAATAGATAATTTAACAAATGGGAATGAATTTTTTCTAATTCTTTAGGGGGAACTGCTGAGTGATTAAAATATCAGTGTAAAAACATTCTTATTTGTTAGAAATAAAGGATCCTATCATAAAGTCCTATTAGTCATTCTGATTTTTGAAGGGGTTATTTTAAGGTTTAGCAAGAGAGTGTAAGAATAACAACATTCCTTCTGCAAATGTAAAAGGTGAAAGAAAGTCAATTATAAGATTTGTAGTTTTTCTGAAAAGGAAAATAGCTGCTGTTGGTACTTCTAAAATTTTTACCAAGAAAAATAATTACTGTAATTTCAAGAGATTGGTATCTATATTACTGGATTGCTATATGATTCATTTTTCCTAAAGCCTTGTTTTCTTTCAGGTAGAAGAGCTCAGTAAAATACTTCATTGTGGGAGAAACGAAGACAATAAAAAGTCTGATGTAGAAGTACAAACAGAGAACCACCCTTCTTGGTCAATTTCAGGTATTTAGTTGATAGTGGAGATATCCTAATACTGTCATATTCAAATCGTGTTCACGTGGAGTTTTCTTTAAATTTAAAACAGATAACTGCTATAATGTCTTCTCTCTATATGATTAGGTATTTACAGATACTATATTTGCTCTTTTGATGGGAAAGGAGAAATGTATTACCATTCCTATAAATACATAGTGTTGCTACTATGAGTATATTTTCAGTGACACATTCACCGAGTAATTTTTGCCATGCTGTGAGCCATCTACTCTCATATCTAGTCTTCCTTGTGACCAGGGGCTTTTTTTTTTTTTTTTTTTTTTTTTTTTTTTTTTTTTTTTTTTTTTTTTTTTTTTTTTTTTTTTTTTTTTTTTTTTTTTTTTTTTTTTTTTTTTTTTTTTTTTTTTTTTTTTTTTTTTTTTTTGGAAATGGTCCAGTTAAAAAATAATTTATTTTTCAGTTACAGTTGGCATACAGTATTATATTAGGTTTCAGATGAACAACATAGTGATTAGTTATATAACTTACAAAAGTGATCACCTCGATAAATCTAGTCAAACCCATTTGACACCATACCTATTATTACAGTATTATTGACTGTATTGCCTATGCTGTACTTACATGCCCGTGACTATTTTATAACTCCCAGTTTGTACTCCTTAATCTCTTCCCCTTTCTCACCCATCCCCTCTACCCACCCTGTCTAGGTCCATCCATATTGTTGCAGATGGCAAGCTTTCATTCTTTTTTATGGACGAGTAATATTCCATTGTATGTATGTACTACCTCTTCTTTATCCATGGACACTTAGGTTGCTTCTATATCTTGGCTTTTGTAAATAATGATGCAAAGAGCATCTGGATGCATATATCTTTTCAAATGAGTGTTTTGGGTTTCTTGAGATAAATACCAGGAAGTGGAATTACTGGGTTCTCCTTCGTCTCTTGTCGTAGCCTTTGTTTTACAGTCTGTTTTGTCTGATAGAAGTATTGCTACCCTACCTTTTTGTTTTTGTTTTCATTTTTATGAAATACCTTTTTCTGTCTCTTTACTTTCAGTCTGCATGTGTTTTTTGATCTGAAGTGAGTCTGTTGTAGGTAGCATGCGTAAGGGTCTTGTTTTCTTACCTATTTAGCCACTCTATGTCTTGATTGGAGCATTTAATCCACTTACATTTAATTTTTGTTAGATATGTAGTTATTGCCTTTTTTTTTTTTTTTTTTTTTTTTTTTTTTTTTTTTTTTTTTTTTTTTTTTTTTTTTTTTTTTTTTTTTTTTTTTTTTTTTTTTTTTTTTTTTTTTTTTTTTTTTTTTTTTTTTTTTTTTTTTTTTTTTTTTTTTTTTTTTTTTTTTTTTTTTTTTTTTTTTTTTTTTTTTTTTTTTTTTTTTGCTTTTTGGTATG
>PVJL010016950.1:0-19547 GCA_004026885.1 Lyroderma lyra | reverse complement strand
GAGATCATCATGCTAAGTGAAATAAGCCAGACAGAAAAAACAAAGAACTGCATGATTTCACTCATATGCGGAATATAAAACTGAAAGCAAAGAAAAAAAGAACTGAACAAACAAATAACCCATGGACACAATCGATAGTTTAATGTTTATTTGGGGACGAGTGGGTTAGGGAGGGGAGAAAGGGGAGGGGGTGGGAGAGAAGGGGGGGAAGCTAAATATAAGGGGATGGAAAGAGGGGTCACATTAGGTGGTGAACATATTATGCATCAAGTTGACAATGCACTGTGGAATTGTATGCCTGAAACCTATGTAATCCTTGCTAACAGATGTCACCCCAATAAGTCTAACAATAAAAATGAATTAAAAAAAAAAAAAAAGAATTCTTCAAAGAAGCTAAACTATCAATCAATGAAAAAGAGAAGTTAATCTAACTTTCAACCTATTCTTCTTTAAATTCTGATTTTAAAAGAAAGCACCTTACTACTCTCTGGATAGATATCAGTGAGGAATATGAACAGCTTAGTGAGAAGGTACTCAAATACTTCTTGCCATTTACTAATACTCAACTAGTTGGAGAGAGATTTTTGTTTTTACACCTTCATAAAAAATAAGTGCCACAACAAGCTTAATGCAAGTCCAAATTTAAGACTGTATTTTGCATCTTTTGAGTCTGATTTCAAGAAACTAAGTGCTTCAAAGCAATCTCAATGATCTCACTAACAATGATTCAATTGGTTAGTGATCTTCATGACAATTATTATAGACTTTTCAGATAACACACATAAATATTATTATTAATAATAAATTAAAAGTGTTAAATACTTCATCATTATCAATATTTAACTGTTATGAATATTGTAAAATTAAATCTGTGGTTCGTATGTTTAGTGCAGTAATTTTTCTTTCCCAACTTATGACCTCATTTCCACTATTTTACATTAAGATAGGCACAGAATGAAAGTGTCAGT
The DNA here is from genome assembly GCA_004026885.1 of Lyroderma lyra. Classification (NCBI taxonomy): domain Eukaryota; kingdom Metazoa; phylum Chordata; class Mammalia; order Chiroptera; family Megadermatidae; genus Lyroderma; species Lyroderma lyra. The sequence goes on along the minus strand of PVJL010016950.1, from coordinate 18,579 downwards.
ATTTAAAAAGAACTGTTTTAAAAACCATTTATAGAAATGGGTTAAAAGGGGTACACAAGTGGAAAAAAGTTGGGTACTACTGATCTAAGGAATAAAATCACTTTGACATACTATTGTTATTCATTATTTATTTCCCAAAAGGATTTATAGTAGTGCATTTTAGCATGCTATTAAGTTTCTTCAATATGTGGCTCCCTGGAAGCAGCTGTAAAAGTGAATATATATAGCTAGCTCAGGATGACATCCGATAGAACCAATTATTCCTGTGACAAATAAATCAAAGTGTTATGTGCCCACATACTTATTATGCTGAAGTAATTTCTATTAAATCAACAATTAAGCAAAGTGTGAAATATGACTTATGAAACAACTAATAGCAGAATGAAATGGAAGTAATTAGTCTGTGAATATTATATATAATCTAAAAATATTACATACAGATTCATAATATAATGGATTAGCTCAAAATTAAAAAAAAAAGACTGAAGACCCCAACAGAACCTTTTCAAAGAGAGTTTTCTTCCTTTTTTTTTTCCCCCTTCAGGTTTGCTTCAAAAGAACTGACTAGCAAAGGATGCCCTTTTAGCCTGTTAGTAACTACCAAAGCATACACAGTATTTCCTGGGCTTTCATCATCTTCATAGTTTGTCAAGTGGACCTATTCTCAACCCAATTACCTAGGTATAAAGCTGGAACTTTGCAGCTGTCACAAAACACCTATGCTATTTTAGAAAGGCATTGTTATCAATAACCAAAAATGGAGATTTTATCACAGACAATATGTGAAATTGCACCTCACTGTTAAAACCATTGCAGAACTCAGGTGATAATATTATTATAGTAATTACTGTATGTCTTACATCAAATGCAACTCCAGTTTTATTGTCATTCAGTTTTTCTAGAAGGAGAGAGGAAGGAGCTGTCACAGTTAGACAGATAGCATGTCCTCTATTCAACTGCCAGCTTCCTTCTGGAAAATAGGCTTTCCATCTACTGAAGAAAACACAATTATAACTCCATTTGCATCGAGAACAACAGAAGCCCAGGGTTAATTACAGGTAAGGTTCTGTTTACATTCCCTGGGGCTAGCCACAGACAGATTCCATTTCTGAGGTGAAAAAAGCTGCTGGAGATTGAACTAAATCCACATTTTTTATTCCACTCTTGAAATTCTATGTGGCCAAAGGTAGCCTGTCAGTCAAAGATCTTTCAAATGGAACCTCAGAAACCTCCATTTTCCAGAGTCTTAATGTAGTTAAAATAAGTTCAGAACCCAAAGCCTAACAAAAGGAAGGAAAGACGATGGTCTGAGGCTATTCATATGAAGATTGGGAAAAGAGGAGGTGGCAGTATGTTTATTGTTAGTGTTACATAACCAACTGATTAAATGTAAGACAAATGAGTAGTAATAAGAGAGAGCCCAAACCGTACAATAGAAGGACTATTTACTGACAAGAGACTGTATTTTTAAAAAATTATTCCTCATCTGTAAGGCTTCCTGTCCTCTTTTCTGGCTTATGAGTTTTTATTTTTGGCTGAGGAAAGGATGAACTGGGCCTGTCATCCTTAACTGATGTCAGGGATGTGTCTCTGCTCCCCAGTTAATAGAAGAGGGTTATTTCTCCTGCTTTAGATTCAGTTTTCCAAAAATATGGACACAGTTGGTCTTAGGCCATTTATGTTCCTGCAAGGTAATGGCAGACTGTTTAGCTATCTGATTGCAAACTGATAATCTTTTGAATTCTGTTTATTCTAGATGTCTAAAGCCAGCCTCTTCCCAGTCATTATTTATCATGTCTCCATATTTTATTTTACTTAGATTTCTCACTTACCACTACATGATGCATCTTTTTAACATATTTAATTCTTTATTTTTAGTTTCACTGTCTCTTCCCTCCCCTGTCACATGCACAAAAGAATGCTAGCTGCCTGAAAGCAGAAGTCCTTATTTGGAACTTAGAACATCATCAGACACATAATAGGTACTTGCTCATTATGAGAAATGAAAGAATAAAGTGCTATAATAATTTCAGAAGATCTGAATGTTGGCCTTGGCACCAGCCATTGCCAGAGCTCCATTGATGCCCAAATCAGAGGATGTTTTATTTCCAGGCTATTTCTCTAGGAGAAAAATTCTAAGATCCCATTTAAGAAATAAAATGAAAAAAAATTCTAGTTTTATGGTTTTTAGATTCTCTGAAGGAAAAAACCACCAGTTACCTCTAAAGAGTTGTAATACATGCACAATTCTCAGAAGAAATAGTCATAGAGAAAATGAGGGATGACTTTGACACTGTTTCATTTAAATCAAGGGAAAAAGGAGGTGAGGATTGACTATAGTTCCAATGGGAATGAGAAAGTAAAGTAGCATTACTCCTTCTAGCCAGAAAGATGAACATGCCACTCAATTACAAGGAGCATGTACTACAAATGGAATTCCTTATTTTCAACCTGAAGACCTATATTTTCTCTTTTGTGATTATGCTAAATTAAAATACAAAAGTCTAGTTTGTCTGCCAAGAGGCATGAGAATAGTTCAAAGTGCAAGGGAGATGGTTGTTGGCAAGAACCAAGTGCAGGTTTCTCATTCTAATGTAGACAACCCCAAATCTCTTCTCCTTCAACTCCAAGGAAGATTTCATAATGATACTACTTTCAGCTTTGGTGAGATTCTCAGCTGCTCTCAGAAGCTCAGCTCTACTCAGCAAGACTATCATTTGTGTTTAGAGAATTTACCCGCTAATTTTCATCAGCAGTTGTGACTCATTTCCTATTTTCTGAAAGCCCCTTCTCAACCCTACCCCACTTACTCTTAGTAGATAGAAAAACTAAAGTAACGTAAATAACCTGACTTCTCACCCCACACCTATGGATGTCTCTACTTCCACACATAGGTTAATTTCTTTCCTTATATTGTGACAGAAAGTTGTTCTCTCCCATCTAAGGCTCATTCTTCATACTGTCCACTCCACCCATGCCCACTTGCCAACCCTGTAATTTGCTTAAACAATGATCCCCTTCCTTTCCATACTGACAACATATCTTGTAGTAATTTTTTTGGCTAACAAACATAAAAGTCTCTCCCATTATTTAATAAAAAGTCTTTCCTTAATTTAATATTCCTCTTTAGTTATCACTTAAGTGACTATCTTCCTCTACTTTTTCATTGTAAGTTACTCACTGAGTTATTGAAATCAACTTCTATCCCACCTCACAGTTAACAATCACTTTGTAATTCCTAAATCTGATTAACTCATGTCTCATTTTACTTTTCTGTTTTGGGTACTCTCTTCATTTTTAAACTCTTGGCATCTCTGATGTCACTCTCTTAAAGCTCTGCATACCTTCCTGACTTGGTTTTGCTCTTGCCAATTCTTCCCCTCAAATGTTCTTTTTCCTGGGCTTTGTCCTTTATCTTTTTTTAGCTTCTACCGATAATGAAGTGATTTAAGCCATTTCAGTAGCTCCAATTACTATCTGAAAGATGCTAATGATTTGAAAAAGTCTCTCTCTGGTCCATCTCTCCCTATAGAACCAAAATATGCTGGAGAGCATGAGGGACTCTAGATACACATGACCAATACATTCCCAACCACAGCATCATGTCAAACCAACATATAAGAAACTAAATCATCATCTACCAATTAAAAGTCTATTACATGTAAACTTTACAATGCTATAAAATATTATAAATATAACTGATTTATTATTAAGTATCACACACCCAAATCTCTCAGCCAGGCTTGTTAAGATGGCAGAAACTACTGTGAGGGAGGACCCTAAAAATTCAGAATTATCTTCTGGAAGGCAGACCTCCTATAGCACAGGCTTCTCTGCTAGGTGAGTATTCTAGGAACCCACCTGCATCAGTGTACAGGCTGGTGGTGTTGTGAGAGGCTATTTGCTTCACTGAATCTTTTTTTGTAGTCTTTGTCAATGCATTTGACCACTTCATAATGGGTGATTTAAATGAACAACGTGCAGTATGACAATGCCGCTGCCCACACCACGCTGAGTATTGAGCAGTTTTTGACCAAAAAACATCATGACCTCCCAAGCCCCACCTTTCCTATTCACCCAATCTTGCCCTGAGTGACTCTTTTTGTTTTCTTGGATAAAAAATTCCTCAAAGAAAAACATTTTGCCAATGTAGAAGAGGTGACACACACAAAATAAAACAGCAGAAGCACTAACAAGCATCAAAATCAATGAATTCAAAAACTGTTCTGAGCAGTGGAAAAAGCATCTCAATAAGTGTATTACAACAAACAGAGACTACTTTGAAGGTTACTGAAGTTTAAACATGTAAGAATAAATACAAAATTATTTATAAATAAGTTCCAGGATTTTTTGAGTTTTCCCTCATAAAATGAAGTTCCAATATCTGCAAAAAATATATCTTGTTTTACTTACAAAATATGCTTAGAAGGTTAAAATTCACATAAGACAAAGTAAGAATGTATTAGTTACCTATTGCCAAATAACAATATTCCTTCAAATGAGCAGCTTAAAATAACACATTTTTTGTTATAGTTTCTATGAATAAGGAGTCTGGTTATGACATTGCCGGACTCTCTGACAAGGTTGGAATTAAGGTCTTGGCAGGAGTTGTGGTCTCATCAGAGGCTCAACTGGTGGAGGATTCACTTCTAAACTCAATCTGGTTGTTGGCAGAATTTAGATGGTAAGGTTGGTTTCATGCAATTCAGTTATTTAAATATCACCTTGTGCTAGAACCCATGATAGGCACCAAGTCCTGAGGAGGATATACAGTTGACAGACCTGTATTCTGCCCTTAAGATGCACACAGGGGAGACAAGTCCTTTAGCAATATAGTGCAGGTATAAACAGAATAGAATCAATCTTGGGAGCAATTAATTGACACTGGGCAGTGGGTGGAGATAAGGGTGTGGGGATGGTAAAAGGTCCCATCCTCAAGAATAAAGATGGCAGATTCTGAGGTTGGGTAAAAGTACTCATGCACATTTCCAAAATGGGGAATCTTTCTCATTTATAGCTATGTAATTATGCACTTGGCCCTTACTAGACTGTAGACTCACCCTTCTGATTTAGTTAGGTGAAATGCTGTGGAAACTACAAGCAAAACCCTGGTTCAAAACAACTCTAAAACCTAGATAAGGCCATGGAACCAATGTGCTGCACTTATTGCTATGAAATTAGAAAAAACATCCCTACTGAATTATTGTATATTAAGGACTTGATGTGACACAGTTGATATGGCGCAAATATTTATAAACATTTCCTTTTATTAAAAGTCACACTTCCAAAAGCATAATTTTGGTGCAGCACACTGTAATAAATATGGCTATAATATATCACATTATGTTAAAAATCAATGAAGGATGAAAATACAAGTACAGTACTAAAATAATTCATATTAGGATAAAGATGTTGACCTTTATGTTCTATTTTCTGGTCTAAGTGAAGAAGAGAAAGAAACAACAGGGTTGGTAGTAAAACGTGAGTTTATTTTCTACCCCTTTTGGTGTTAGAAGTCCCACAATATAAATTGTTGAATAACAGCCAAGTAATACGAGGTCTATCTGGGGACTCGTTCCCAACTTTGTGCTCCCAGATTTTACCCATAAGCTTCATTTTTCTCCAATAAATCACACACTGAAAAGATCACTGCTTTCCAATTTGAACCCCAAATTAGGCCTACAACATATGGTTAATCTTCTAGAAAGTATCATTAATACTGGCATAAACAATTATCTGGGAATCACAAATAAATGACTTTAATAGATTTATGAACAAACTGTATGGATAAACTCATCAATCAAATTTAAGTGCTTGAATAATGCAATAATGTCACTTAGACAAGCCTAACAAGAATGGATACATTTTATTGTTGCTAACAGTAACAGAATATGATGGAGAGTGTGAGGGACTTTACAGTTAAGGGAAAAAGACCTCATGTCCCATTAAAACAAATGGGACAAGTGCAAATAAAAAAACTGGAAGCTCAATAAAAATCGTAAGTCTACTAAAACACAAAAATTTAAAGTGCTACTTATTTTTCCTTGGGACTATTTTTTCATAACATGCATTTCATCTTTTTTTAAGGTATCAAAATTGGGCCTTTGCTAAATCCTTGTCTCTTCCCCAAAAGTGATAAAAAAAAGTCTCACTTCACTTTCAATTTGTCCTGTTAATAAATTTCTGAAGATCACAGATACTTTATTTTTCCTTCAGCTTATTACCTTGCTACCTACCAACACTATTTATAATGGTGAAAAACTGGAACAACAGTAAGGAAATAGATAAACAATGGTACAATCCTAAAATGCATTTTATACACTCATTAAACTATTTTACTAAAATTTTTTTATTAAATTTATTGGGGTGACATTGGTTAGCAAAAATTACATAGTTCCAGGTGTACAATTCTCAGTGTATTGTTTACATGTTGTATTATATGTTCACCACCCAGAGATGGTTCTCTTGCCATCACTATATATTTGACTCCCACTCCCTCTCCTCCCACCCCCTCTCCCTTTACCTTCAGGTAACCACTAAACTATCGACTGTGTCTACAACAAAGAAACAAAATAGAATTTTTAGTAAGGGAAAGTAAAGGTTGTACAATGTTAAAAAGACCAAAGGCAGATATAAAATTATGTCTTAGGTGTTATTTGAATTAAAATATATACTCATTTATTTGTATGAAAATATATACCCAGTTTTAAAACATTATAAACAAAAAAATGACAAATTGGGAAAATATTTGCAATACACTATAGACATGAAGCAGTATTTATAATATAAAGTACCAATCTTTACAAAGTAACTTAAAGTAAGACAAAAATCCCAATTTGAAAATTGGCAGTTCACAAAAGAAATAACATGGTTTATTAATATGTGAAAAGATGTTTGTGTTATTAATGAAAAACTATGAGTAAAAATGACTTATTTTTCCCTACTGAATGGAGTAAATATTTTTTCCTAGCAAATTAGGTAAATATTAGTGATATTGATAAGGGTATGAGGAATCTACCTTTCTTATACATCAGTGTGAGCATAAATTCCCATAACCTTTCTTTTGGCAATCCTAAAACAGTAATTGACCCAGTAATTACTCTTCTAGAATTTTATCTCAAGGAACTAGTAAGTACAAGAATATAGGTACAAACAGCTTCACTGAAGCATTATTTTGGAGAAGAGAGGACTAGAAACAACCTGCATAGTCATAAATTAGGAATTGGTTACATAATTTCTAGACCATTCATCCATCCATTTAAAGGAATTATCTGCATTCATTAAAAAGAACGTTTTTCTTTATTTCCTAATATGTAAGCTGACCAGACATCCCCTTTTAAATAGAACAGAAAATAACAATACTGTCCCATTTCAAACGGTACGTATGGTCAGCCTACTGACACTTGAATTTAGCCCAGTGAGACTATGCTGACTGTATGTACCATTTGAAACCGGACAGTACCATTGTTTTTTGTCTTACTTAAAATGGGATGTTTGGTTAGCCTACTAATATGAAAAGATCTCCCTGAAACTGAATTGAATAAAAAATCCAGATGCAGGGCATGACACAATGACCCTTTACATAAATTACAGTGATAATTATGTGTGTAGTAGGAATAGAGGACTGAGTACTCAATTATATATTAACAGTAGTTGTCTCTAGGTTACGGGATACCCTTTTTCCATATCGCTTGAATTTTCTAAATAAATATGCTACTTTAATTTTAGAAAACATATTTATAGACAAAGATAAAAGTGATTATCACTTGATAGCAGGATTATGTGATTTTTTTTTTGGTAGAGCTTTTGATCTTTTTTAAGTTTTCTATTACTTTGCTTTATTTCCAACACAAGAAATAAAAATAACAAACAAGAAAGAAGAGCCATGGAATTGTTGGTGCCTGCTTCCCCTGATCCTACCAAGCAGACTCATTTGCTGTTTTCCCACAAATGTTATCAGCTGGAATAGGAGCTGCAGAGGTGTCCGTGTTCCGCTCCCCGGACCACGTTTTGGTAACCAGGTGGACCATAAAAGCGGCATGTGAGTTGGAAGTCTTGGATTCAGTGTTGCTGGCTTACAGGTTAAAGAGTGTCAGTCCATATCCCAGAATTTATTTTTTTTTAATTCAGTTTTATTGTTAGACTTATTGGTGTGACATCTGTTAGCAAGGATTACATAGGTTTCAGGCATACAATTCTACAGTGCATTGTCAACTTGATGTATAATAAGTTAACCACCCAGTGTGAGTTCTCTTTCCATCACCTTATATTTAGCTTCCCCTCCCTCCTCTCCCACCCCTCCCCTTTCTCCCCTCCCTAACCCACTCATCCCCAAATAAACATTAAACTACTGATTGTATCCATGGGTTATTTGTTTGTTTGTTCATTTCTTTTCTCTTTGTTGCTTTCAATTTTATATTCCACATATGAGTGAAGTCATACAGTTCTTTGTTTTTTCTGTCTGGCTTATTTCACTAAGCATGATGATCTCCAGGTCCATCCATTTTGTTGCAAATGGCAGTATTTCATCTTTTCTTACAGCTGAGTCATATTCCATTGTGTATATGTACCACAGCTTCTTTATCCAGTCATCTGTCGCAGGGCACTTTGGTTGTTTCCATGTTTTGGCCACTGTGAACAACGCTGAGATGAACATTGGGGTACATAAGTCTTTGCGGACAAAGGTTTTCAAGTTTTTTGGGTAGATCCCCAGAAGGGGGATTGCTGGGTCATATGGTAGCTCCATTCCCAATTTTCTGAGTAACCTCCACACCATCTTCTACAGTGGTTATAACAAGTTGCATTCCCACCAGCAGTGTACCAGAGTCCCTTTTTCTCCACATCCTCTCCAGCACTTGTTATTCCTTGTCTTGTTGATAATAGCCATTCTCACAGGTGTGAGGTGGTATCTCATTGTGGTTTTGATTTGCATTTCCCTGATAACTAATGAGGTTGAGCATTTTTTCATATGTCTGCTGGCCATTTGTATTTCTTCGTGGGAGAAGTGTCTGTTTAGTTCTTCTGCCCACTTTTTAATTGGGTTGTTTGATTTTTTTTGTTGTTAAGTAATATTAGTTCCTTATATATTTTAGATATTACACCCTTATCTGATGTGTTATTTGCAAATATTTTCTCCCATTCAGTTGGCTGTGTCTTTGACTTGTTGATGGTTTCTTTTTTTTTTTTTTTAATTTTTATTTATTTATTTATTTTGGTTGGTTCCCTGAGTGGGGATCGAACACAGGCCGTGGTGGTGACAGCGCCAAAGCTTAGCCACTACACCACCAGGGAACCCCCCGATGGTTTCTTTTGCTGTGCAGAAGCTTTTTAGTTTGATATAATCCCATTCATTTATTTTTGCTTTTACTTCCCTTGCCTTTGAGGTCAGGTTCATGAAGTCTTCCTTAAGTCCTAGGCCTATAAGTTTAGTACTAATGTTTTCTTCTATACAGTTTATTGTTGCAGGTCTGATATGAAAGTCTTTAATCCATTTTGAGTTAATTTTTGTATATGGAGAGAGTTCACAGCTCAGGTTCATTCTTTTGCATATGTTTTTCCAGTTTTCTCAGCATCACCTACTAAAGAGGCTGTCTTTTCCCCATTGTATGTTTTTTGCTCCTTTATCGAAAATTATTTGTCCATAAATTTGTGGGTTTATTTCTAGGTTTTCAGTTCTATTCCATTGGTCGATATTTCTGTTCTTCTGCCAGTACCAAGCTGTTTTGACTATTGATGCTTTGTAATATTAATTGAAGTCAGGGAATGTAATGCCACTAGCCTCATTCTTTTATGTAGTATTGCTTTGGCAATTCGAGGTCTTTTATGGTTCCATATAAATTTACTAATTCTTTTATCTATTTCACAAAAGTATGATTGTGGGATTTTGATGGGTATTGCATGAAATCTGTAGATTGCTTTGGGCAGAATGGCCATTTTAACAATGTTAAGTCTTCCTATCCATGAACAGGGGATATTTTTCCACCTCTTAAAGTCTGTTTCAATTTCTTTCAAAAGTGTCTTATAATTTTCTGTGTATAAGTCTGTCACATTCTTTGTTAAGTTAATTCCCAGGTATTTCTTTTTTCTTGTTGGGATAGCAAAGAGAATTGACCCCCTCATTTCCTTTTCTGTGGATTCGTTGTTTCTATATAGGAATGCTGTTGATTTTTTTACATTGATTTTGTATCCTGCGACTTTATTATATTTGTTTATTTTTTCTAATAGTTTCCTGGTGGAATCTTTGCAATTTTTTTATATAAAGGATCATATCATCTGCAAATAGTGACAATTTGACCTCTTCTTTCCCGATTTGGATACCTTTGATTCCTTTCTCTTGCCTGATTGCTGTGGCTAGAACTTCCAGTACTATATTCAATAGCAGTGGTGACAGGGGACAGCCCTATCTTGTTCCTGATTTTAGGGGAATAGGCTTCAACTTTTCCCCATTCAGTATGATGTTAGCCAAGGGCTTGTCATATATGGCCTTTATTATGTTGAGACACTTTCCTTCTATACCTATTTTATTTAGTGTTTTGATCATAAATGGATGTTGTATCTTGTCAAAAGCTTTTTCTGCATCAATGGATATGACCATATGGTCTTTATCTTTGATTTTGTTTATGTGGTGTATCACATTGATTGATTTTTCATATGTTGAACCATCCTTGTGCTCCTGGGATGAATCCCACTTAATCTCGATGTATGATCTTTTTGATGCATTGTTGTATTCTGTTTGCTAATATTTTGTTTAGAATTTTTGCATCTGTGTTCATCAGAGATATTGGTCTATAGTTTTCTTTCTTTTGTTGTCTTTGCCAGGCTTTGGTATTAGGGTAATGTTGGCATCATGGAATGAGTTAGGAAGTATTGCTTCCTCTTCAATTTTTTGGAAGAGTCTGAGGAGGGTAGGTGTTAATTCTTCTTTGAATGCTTGGTAGAAATCATTGGTGAAACCATCTGGTCCAGGGCTTTTGCCTTTAGGGAGATTATGGATAGTTGTTTTAATCTCTCCGCTATTGAGTGGTCTATTTAGATTATCCAGTTCTTCTTGGTTCAGTCTAGGTAGGCTATAAGTTTCTAGAAACTTGTCGATTTCTTCTAGGTTGTTAAATTTCGTGGCATATTGTCCTTCATAATATTTTCTTATAATCCTTTGTATTTCTGTGGTATCAGTGGTAATTTCTCCCCTTTCATTTCTAATTTTAGATATTTGTGATCTTTCCTTTCATCCTTTGATTAGTCTAGCCAGGGGTTTGTCAATTTTGTTGACTTTCTCAAAGAACCAGCTCTTTGTTATATTAATTTTTTCTATTGTCCTTCTGTTCTCTAATTGGTTTAGCTCTGCTTTAATTTTTATTATTTCTTTCCTCTGCTGACTTTGGGTTTTGTCTGCTCTTCCTTTTCTAGTTCTTTATGATGGGATGTTAAGATGTTTACTTGTGGTTTTTCTTGTTTCTTAAGATAGGCCTGTAGTGATATAAATTTCCATCTTACTACTGCTTTCACTGTTCCCCAATAATTTTGATACATTGTATTTTCATTGTCATTAGTGTCTATATATTTTTTAATTCTCTTCTTTTATTTGTTCTTTTATCCAGTCCTTTTTAAATAAGCTATTGTTTAATCTCCATGTAAATGTGTTTTTTTCTGCGTTCCTTTTAGAGTTGATCTCTAATTTCAAAGTTCTGTGGTCTGAGAATACACTTGGTATGATTTTGATCTTCTTGAATTTGCTGAGGCTATTTTTGTGTCCCAGCATGTGGTCTATCTTTGAGAATGTTCCATGTGCACTAGAAAAGAAGGAATAGTCTCTTTTTGCTGGATGAAGTGTCCTGTAAATGTCAATAATGTCCAATTGCTGTAATGTGTCATTTAGAGCTGATGTTTCCTTATTTATTTTCTGTTTGGATGATCTGTCCATGACTGTTAGCAGGGTGTTTAAGTCTCCCATAATGATTGTGTATTCATCAGTTTCTCCTTCCAAATTTGTTAGTAGTTTCTTTGTATATTTTGGTGCATCCTGGTTGGGAGCATATATATTAATTAGTGTCAACTCTACTTGTTGCTGCATTGTGCCTTTTATCATTATGTAGTGTCCATCTTTGTCTTTTACTATCTTTTTTAACCTGAAGTTTATTTCATTAGATATCAGTATGGCAACTCCTGCTTTTCTGGGGTTACCATTTGCTTGGTGTATTGTTTCCCATTCTTTCACTCTGAGTGTGTTTGTCCTTATGGCTGAGGTGTGTTTCTTGGAGACAGTATATGGATGGGTTCTATTTTTTAATCCAGTCTGCTACTCTGTGTCTTTTTATTGGTGAGTTCAGTCCATTAACATTTAGAGTGATGATCAATATGTGAGGATTTCCTGTGGCCATTACTTACTTCTTTGTTTGTTTTTGTTTTATTTTTGTTTCTTCCTTGTTGCCCCAACTTTGTTCCATTTTTCTTGATGTTTTGTTTCAGGCTGAAGAGCCTCCTTCAGTATTTCTTGGAGTGCTGGCCTCGTGCTGGCAAATTCCCTTAGCTTCTGTGTGTCTGAGAAGGTCTTTATTCCACCTTCATATCTGAATGATAATTTTGCTGCATAATTTATTCTTGTCTGGAAGTTCCTCTGTTTTAAATTTCTGAATATTGGATTCCACTCCCTCCTGACTTGCAGAGAGTTTCTGCTGAGAAATCTGATGACAGCCTGATGGGTTTTCCTCTAAAGGTTATAGTTCTTTTTTCCCTAGATGCCTTGAGAATTGTCTGTTTTTAGTTTTGGACATCTTTAGTACCATGTGTCTTGGAGAAGATCTGTTAGGGTCCAGGTATTTAGGGGACCTGTTTTCTTCTTGAACTTGGGGTTCCAGATCTTTCCATAGGATTGGAAAGTTCTCATCTACTATTTGTTTGAGTATGTTCTCTGTAGAATGCTCTATCCCTTCTTCTATTCCTATTATCCTGATGTTGTTTTGTCTTGTGGAGTCAGATAGTTCTTGCAGAGTTTTTTCAATCCTTTTGGTTCTATATTCCCTCTCTTCCTCTTTCTGAGATGTTTCCATATTCTGATCTTCGATATCACTAATTCTTTCCTCCATCTGGTTGGCCCTGTGTCCTATGGCAGTTATTTCGTTTCTCACTTCTTTTATTGTATTATTTATCTCTCACATTTCCATCTCAATCTTCCTTATGTTCGAAATTTCTTTGTTAAATTGTTCCTTTTGTTCATGGAGTTCCTTTTTATGTCATTCATCTCCTTTTTTATGTTGTTTATCTCAGCCATGGTGCTCTGCCAGTTTGTTTTCATTTCTCTCACAGCCTTTAGAATGGCTAGTTTAAATTCTCTGTCACTTAATTAAGAAAATTCTAGGTCTAAGAAGCTTTCTTGATAAATTTCCTGTACTTTCTGAGGAGTTTTAGTTTTTAAGGAATTCATCCTGCCTGCTGGGTCTTCCTCTTTGACATGAGGGCATTATGTTCAGTAGTGTCCAGGAGCCCAGATTGGTACTTTTGAGGTGTCTTGCTGTAGGGCAGAGATGAAGTGGCACTGGTGGGGCAAGTTTTGGGAGAAAGAGAGGTTGTTTATTTCTTATTTCTCGTCTCCTGCTATGTTTGGAGGCGGTGCACATCTATTATGGTCCCTCCGCTTCCTGTAGTTAGTTAGTTGGTTGGGGAGGCTGTAGGAAAGGGGTGAGGCCAAGAAGAGGCACACTGGGGCAACTCCACCTTCTTCCCTATACTGGGGAAGCTGGGTGATGTGGGCCAAGGCTGCTCCTGCTGGCTGGGGCAAATGCTATCAAATCCACCTTTCTTCCTGGGCCTGCTTCCATGGCCAAATGTTGGGGTAGAGTCTGTGGGTTCACACTGCTTTTACAACCCAGGGGCGTACAAGCAGGCATCCACCCAAGTCCGAAGCTGTGGTTCTGACCCCGCGATAAGAAGGCAGCTATCCCACCTCTGCAGCGGGCTGGAAAGGGATCTGCAGCCCCAAGCAGGAGCTGCGTGCGCCCATGAGGCAGCCAGCCCGACTCCGCAGCAGGCGGGGAACGGAAGCCACAGCCCCATGTAGGGGCTGTGCGCCGCCTGCGTGGCAGTGGCTCGCCCCCGCAGCAGACCATGACCAGGAACCGCAGCCTTGTGCAGGAGCCATGCGCACCTGTGCTGTGGGTCCCAAGGGAACCTAGAGCCAAGGTGTCATCTCTGCAGTTCAGAGTCCTCACTCAGTCCTGCTACGCTCAAGAGTTCCAGAGGCTGCCTCCCAAGCTCTGTCCCCAACTCGCCTCTCCAAATTCCAGCTCCCCAACCTAGCTCCCCAGTGGACTCCCACTGTTCTGCCACTTTGCTAAGGCTTTTCCTCTTGTCACCTCTTGGCCTCTCCCCTCCCATGCACTGCAGTCAGCCAAGATCAGGTCCTGTTGTGATCTGTCTTTACTCCCTCCCCTCTCTCCTGCTCGCCCCCTTCTCTCCAACCTTTAGGTGTTTATTTGTGATGCGTGGATTTCTCAGCTGCCATTTTTCTCACCCAGGGTCCGCTTTCTTGGCTCCTGGGTGGCTGTTCAATTGTGTTTTCTGGGAGAGGCTTTAGAGACCTCTTCTCCAGTCGCCATCTTGTCCTCCTCCCCCAGAATTTCTTTTAGTGAGTTTTATCACTAGTTATCTTTTAAAATATTGTCTCTTATATGAGTGAAGTCATACAGTTTTTGTTTTTTTCTGTCTTATTTCACTTAGCACGATCTCTAGGTCCATCCATTTTGGTGTAAATGTGTCTCTCTCTAAAGTTGAAAAAAAAAACAACACATGTGGTGTTTTTTGAAGTGGAAAATTTGTCTCCCACAGGTACAAGAATAGAAGAAATGTTTATATTTATGACTGGAACTCCAGAAAAACATTAGAATCTCTAGGTTTTTATTTATATATTTATTTTAAAAAGATATACCTAATGATAGAATGTATCATGTAGGACACACAGACCTCTTTATTCCTTTTCTTCTTTAGGTATTAAATATTTGGCTTTGGTGACTATCACTAATTATGGAGGCTTTAAAACTCTTGAATGCATTTCCATGAGAGGCTCTGTCACTTGAAATTTTAAAGGAAATGACTGACTGCTCTAATTCTGAATTAAAGTGAGTACATTATTGACTGAAGGCAGAAAAATGGACTCTGCTCTGGTCTTTTCAGCCTTATGATCTTCAAGTAGAAGTTATTCTGATGACAATGATAAATATGTCTTTGGCTTTGAATAGGCAAATTTAAATAGAATCGCTAATGAAACCAGACCAGCCAGAATTACTTACTCTTTTTAGCTTCAAAAAAGTGAGGAAATGTCTACTTACTGTTCATGATCTGTACTGGTCAGAAATGTTTGTATCTGAAACACTGCACATTTCTTAACACTTCAAAGTTTCTTGAAACCTCTTGATTACTTTATCTGAAATTGCCTTTGGTCTGAAACCTTCATGTTTAAGCTAATAAAATGTTGATATTCCAGTCATTGTTGAAAACTAGGATACGGTAGAAAGGAAATTTCATAGGTATGTAACAATATGTGAGGAAGCCAAAGAAACAGGTTTGAACTGGTCCATCAATAGAGTTGACATTGCAGAGAAAAGGAGACATGAACATTCGGTTATAAATGTTTTAGGAAAAGGACAATGTATTAAGTACTTTTCTATCTTCCATAAAGTCCAATAAGCTGATTAAAAAACAAATTTTTATCTCAATAATATGTGTAGGTACATGCAATCACTCAGTAAATACTTGTGTTCACACATAAAAATAACTATTGTTGAAGCATGTATCAAGACCTATGAGATGGACCTGGCATCAAGAAATGTGATTTGAATGAACCTCCCCAAATAGATGCTTATGCAGTGGAGCCTTTTACTTCTCACAGCTGGAATTGGAGTGGAAGGGCTTAATGAACTATAAAGGCAATGCTACTGAAGAGACCCCAGTTTGTAGGTTTTAAAGATACAATTTCTTTCATCCACACTTACATAGTTACATACACACAACTCATTTCCTCCTCCTGGCTCTAATGCTCATTTTGATACCATCACCCTGTGTTTATTTGATCATGTTTTCGACAGGACTTACACTTGATGCATTTGCAAAAGACCAGGAGTACAGCATGCAGTATCTTTTTATTGGAAAGAAACATTAATTTTTGAAGTGTTGAGCTGATACATTATTGTTTCTATGAATATCTGTATGGTATTTACTAAATGTGATATGGGGCGGTCATATCTTGGGTCATGATTTTCCAAATATACAAATTTATGTCAATTGTTCTGCTGGAAATCCATAAAATCTCACATTCATGGGATTAGTAATGGAGCTGGATAATCTTTTTACTCATCTCTAATTCACAAACAAATATATTCCACATGAGCTGTTCCAAATTTGGTCCTATTGTTGCAAGTCTCCTATCTCCATTCACCCTTTTTAATTTTTTCATTATTGTTAGTATTATTGAACTTCTAAAAATAAAGTTTATGTTTTGAAATAATTGTAGATTCACATGCAGGTATATGAAATAACACAAGAAAAATCTTTTATGTCTTTTATCCAATATCTCCCAAATTGTAATATTTGCAAAACTAAAGTCCAGTATTAGAACCAATATGACATTGTTACAGTAAATATCCAAAACATTTTTTTTACCACAAGGATCCCTCATGTTGCCCTTTTATAGCCACACTGACATCCCCCTCTTCCCAAGCTCTTCTCTTTTACCTCCTTGAAGCCATTAATCTCTTCTCCATTTAAAAAATGTTATCATTTCAAGAATATAATACACCTTTTAAGACTGACCACACTCAGCATAATTCCCCGTAGGTTCCTACAAGTTATTGTATCAATAGTTGGTTCTCTTTATTGCTGAGTAGTATCCCATGGCATGGACATGCTACTGTTTGTTTATCTATTCACCTGTTGAAACACATTTGTCTTATTTCCAATATTTGGCTTTTATGAATAAAGCTACCATGGACATTTCTGACAGGTTTTTTTGTGAATATAAGTTTTGATTTCTCTGGGATAAATTACCCAGAGTGTTTTGTTGGATGATATAACCAGTTTTTTGAGAAACTGCTAAACTGTTTACTGGGGCAAACATAATAAAGTAGCTGTATCATTTAACATCCCTACTTACTGCTAATGAGCAAGGGATTTGGTTTCACTATATCCTTGCTAGCATTTGGTCCATCAGTAATTTTTACTGAGTCATTCTGGTAGGTATGTAATGATGCTTCATTGGGGTTTTAACTAATGAATAATAATGTTGACCATCTTTTTATGTGCTTGTTTTCCACATGTATATCTTGTTCAGTAAAATGTCTGTTTTTCACATCTTTGTTCATTTCCTAAGTGAATAGTTTGTTTTTGTGTTTTACTGCTAAATTTTGAGAAGTATTTATATATTCTAGATACTAATCCTTTGTTGGATATATGGATAACAGGGTCTTTGTTGAGCGAAAGTTTTACATTTTGATAAATCAATTTTTCCTTTTATGGATCATATGTTTCTTGACAAGCCTAGGAAGTCTGCCTAGCCTTAGATCTTAATGATAGTCTTCACGTGTTCTTTTCTAGAACTTTTAAAATAATTAACACTTTAAGTCTATGCATTTTGAGTTACTGATTTATAGTGTGCAAAATTTAAGTCAAATTCACTTCTTTTGTCTATGGACTGTGGGCAGCGTTTGAGCCAGAGGCTGGGTCTATTGAGAGTATAATGGTTTTAGAAAGGTTACCTATGCACTTGGCATCTGAGGTTTGGGGTTCTTGCGGGGCTGCCCAGAACTTGGTGAACAAGGACACTACTCAGGATGTGGTTTCTCGCTGGCTAAAGGGAAGGAGAAAAGCAACAATGCCTATGAGGCAAAGGAATCATAATCAGGATGAAAGGATGGGGGTTGGTAACATTGTTTTCCAATTAAGAAGTTGCATCCCCTGTTGTTCGTGGGATATAAAATAAACCCGCTGCATACCTGAAGAGTCTCTGTGACCATCAGAGCACAGGAAACCACCCAGTCCCAGCTTTACTATCTGTTATGCCTCTGTGTGTGTCTATGTGTTTTTCTTAATTCCCCATCGCCTCCCCTCTAGTTCTATTCTCCCCACGCTGGTTGCAGGGCAATGGATGTTTAATTGCTCCAGTACCATTTATTGAAAATACCACCCTTCTTCCATTGAATATCTTTTGAATCTTTGTCAAAAATGAGTTAGGCATATTTGAAAGGGTCTATTTCTGGGGTCTCTATTCTACACCAATGATCTATGTGCTTCTTCCTTCAGCAATACCACTCTGTCTTGATTACTGTAGCTGTGGAGTTGGCTTCAATATCAGGTAGAGTAATTATGTTCACTTTATTCTTCTTTTTCAAGATAATTTCATCTATTCTAGGGCCTATACCTTTCCATATAAATTTTAGAATAAGTTTGTCTATGTTTACAAAAAAATCTTGCTTGGATTTTGCCAAGAATTATATTAAATCTACAGGTAAATTTGGGGGAAGTCACGTTTTTTTTTTTTTTTAATTCATTTTTATTGTTAGACTTATTGGGGTGACATCTGTTAGCAAGGATTAC
>PVJL010016949.1:0-19559 GCA_004026885.1 Lyroderma lyra | reverse complement strand
GGGGGGCCAGGCTGGGATGGCCCAGTGCTAAGGGCGCCTGCGTCCCTCAGGGGCGTGCTCAGGTGAGTGAGCTGGGGCACAGCTCCCGCAGACACCCCGCAGATGCCCCGCAGGTAGCTGCCCATCGTGGGAATCTGCTCTCTGGAGGAAACGGTGAGGGCCTTCCTCCTGGACGCGCCCGAGGGGCACCAGGGGACAGAGAGGGGCAGAGCTTTGCTGGGGGTATCCCCTCTCTGGGACCCGGCAGACCCCTGTCCCTGGTGCCATGGGCACAGATGCTCCGTGTCACCATGAGTCCCGGGCAGGTCACTCATTCATGTCCTCGGATGTCCACTCTGTGGCTGGCAGGGCAGGGGGCGTCTTCCCCATGGCCCAAAGCTGAACCCGGGGTGTCTTCTGTGACAGCTCCCCACTGTCCCTGCAGCATGAGCCGTGCTGGGCTCCGTGCTGGAGACCCGGCCCTGCGGGCAGAGGGCGAGGCAGGCGGACCCCAGCCCACCCTGCAGGGAGAAGGGGGCCGGGAGGCGGCCCGCGGTGGTCGGGGCACTGGGTGTGTTCTGTGTGCTGCTGCTTCCCGCAAGGGGCAAACCTGGAAGTCCCCGCCGTGAGGCCCCGCCCCTACTCCCGTGCCCGCAGGGGATGCCTGGCTGCCACCCCTGCCAGCACCGGCCGGGCCCCGGGCTGCCCCAGGGTCCAGCCTGTGTGGGGGGAGCCGGAGCTCAGGGCCGGCTGAACAGTGACGCTCGCACCCTCTGAACTGAGCCGGGGGTCGGGCACGGCGGCCCAGCCAGGCCTGTGGGTTTGGGGCATGGTGCTCGTCACCCCTCTGGCCGTGGCCTCACTGGTGGCCTCGGGCTGCGGCGAGGTTTAGGAGCTGGGTTCCCAGCAGGGCTGCCTCTTTCGCCCACAGCAGTGCCACCCACAGGGTCAGTCTGGCTGTATTCCTCCACCAAGGCCGCAGACAGACTCCTGAGGCCCCCCGGAGCCGGGCGCTGCTGGCGTGTTTGGGGGAGCGGTGGGCACGGTGCCCTGCCTGCAGGGACCTCGTGGTCTTGCTGCGCAGCACGGGCTGAAATGAAGGGCAAAGCCCGGGCAGCACGTCGCGTCAGGCCCTGTGGTTCAGACCGTGGGCGCTGCCGCCGCTGAGGAGGGAGTGCCAGGGAGGAGCAGCCGCAGAAGGCTTCCTGGGGGAGGCGGCGCACCCCCGGCCTCCATACCGGGTGGGGGTGGGGGTCCGGCCCGGAGCGCCACGTCTGGGAGGCGTCGGGGAGGAGGCGCGCCTCTCCCGGGGGTGACCGTGGGCTGCGGGCCAGGCTGTCCGCCCCGGCCGCCCAGTCACCCCGAGGACCTGCTGGTCACGGTGGACGCATCCACACGGACGCACCACGGTGGGTGGTGCACCCCGAGGCCGGGCCCCCTGCCCAGGGCTTCCTGCTCGCCACCCAGATGCTTAGTCTCTGGCTGAAAACGGAGATTTCTTTCGTGGTTTCCCATGTGCATTTCCGTGTTGGCTTCGTGCGGGTGGCACCCTGGCCCCTCCGGCTCCGGGCGACCCTGTCGGTGCCTCTCTGTCTCTGTCCCCGGGCCTCAGGCTCTTGGCCCAGTCCCCTGGGCACAGAGGGCAAGTCCACCCTTTCTCCCTGGGCCGCATCTCCATGGGCTGCTGGAATGTCACCTCTGTCCCTGTGAGAAGAGCCCCCCTCCCCCCGCTGAGCCCCATGGCACCTGGGAAAGGGGTGCAGGGGTGCAGGGTTGGGTGCTCCTCCCTCGGACGCCCAGGAGGTCTCCCCACCTGCTGCGCCCGCCCGTGGTCTCCTGCGGCCGTGGTGGAGGGGCCTCAGGACGGTCCCTGGGGAAAACGCGCAGGAAGCCTCCCGCCGGCCTGGCCAGGCTCCGCCGCGATGGCCCCGAAGGAGCCGTGACCGCACCTGCCGGCGTGGCGTCAGGAGGCCATCAGGTCTCGGAGCCGGAGCCCCGGCCTGGCCCACCTCCCCACTCACTGGGGGTCCCAGGCCAGCTCGTGCTCTCAGGGTGGGGGTGGGGAGGAGAGAGGAGCAGGCGGCCCCTCCCCAGCCTGGAGGTGGACACAGCTTCCCCAAGAGGGGACAGCCAGCAGGCCTGCAGTGCAGTGGCCGTGGCCCTGGGTGCGTGGAGCCCGGGCGGGGGCAGGGGCTGCTTCCTGATTGCTACAGGGCTCCGACACCCCCTCCCAGGGATGGCAGTGGGGCCTTCACCTCCAGCTGGCGGCCCAGCGGCCATGCCCGATGCTCCGCCTCAGCTGGACGGCGCTGCCCGGGACACACACAGGGGCTCAGAGCTTCCGTGCCAGACGGACAGAGACAGACGGACAGAGACGCAGCTGGGAGTCGGGGTGCGGCCCCCTCCTGGGGTCTCCGGCACAGCCCAGGAATCCGCTGTGTGGCTGGGGGGGAGTCAGGGGCCTCCCTGGGCCGCAGCAATAGAAAGAACCTCAGGAACCGGCGGACCTTACCCCCGGGGGCACAGGCCCCGGGGTGGGGGGGTGGGGCAGGTCCTCGGGGCGCACTGGGACAGGGGCCCCCGCGTCTGCTCAGTCCTGAGAGCAGCCTCTCCGGGCTCAGGTGCCCGGCTGTCGGAGCGGGTGGGGAGGGGGCTGCCAGGAAGCCTGGTGCAGGGAGGAGGCCCCACGAAGGAGGGTCCCTGGAATCCAGGGCCCATCTGTCGCTGCTGGGGGGGCTGGAGGGGGCCGGGGGCCAGTCTGGGGAGGGGAGGCCGTGAGCCCGCTCCCACGGCCGCGCCTGGACCCCGCTGCAGGCGTGGGGTCACGTTGGCAAGATGGCAGCGCCCCCCGCCCCCGCCCCCAGGGCGGCCGCCCTCTGAGCTGAGGGGCTGCCTGGTCCCCGCAGAGAGAACCTCTGGGGCTGGCCTGTCGCCCCTCCCCCACGAGCCCCAGTGCCGGGCGGGTTTCCGCACGTATCTGTCGGAGGGGGGGCCCAGGCGGCAGGGTGGGTGGGTGGGAGTGCGGGGGTGATGTCAGGCAAGCACCCCGAAACACCCCGTCTCCGGCGCTGAGCTTCCTGCTCCGCAAGGGCCCAGCCTCGGCCCCGCCCCCGGCCGGGTCCCACGCCTGGGGCCGCGGGGCGGAGGGGCAGGTCCGGGGACAGGCGGCTTGGCGGGGAGGCGCTGTGGCCCCGGCGGGCGCCCCGCACCCCCGCTCGGCGCCGCGGCCCCCACCTGCTCGGCGGGGCGGGCGGGGGGTGTGGTGCGGCGGCACGAGTGACAGCGCTCTCGGCGCGCAGCGCCTGCACGGGGCGCACCGCCTGCGCGGGCCGCGGGAGCGGCGGGGCCATGCCGCCCGGATCGGAGCCCCGGGCCGGCCGCTGACGGCGCCCCGCGCCGCTGCCCCCACGGCCGCGGAGACAATGGACCGAGGAGCCGCCCCGCAGAAGCACAGTAGGTGCCGCGCCGCTCCCGCCGCTGCCCCGGGCGGGTCGTGGACGCGCGGGGGCGCCGCTGCCCTGGGCGGTCGGGCGGGTCGGGGCGGCGGGGGCGGGGGCGCGCGGCTCTCCTCCCGGGGCGCCCGGTGGGCCGAGCTGCTCCGGAGGTCCAGACACGAAGGGGAGGCCGGACCGCGACCTCGGAGGGGCCAGCAGGGGTGGGGTGGGCGGTGGGCGTCTGGTGAGGGGTCCCGGCTGCCGGTGGAGGTGGCAGGTGCGGGCTGAGGGACCAGGGGGCCACCCTTCTGCGAACTCCCCTGGCGGATGGTGGCCCTCTCAGGGGGGCTGTGACCCTGTGCTGGGACTGAGCCCTGCTGAGCCCGGGGCAGGACACCCAGCGCCCTCGCTGGGTGTGGAGGGGACAGCGCGGACACTGCCGTTGGGTCTGCGCTGAGGTGCGGGGTGACCGTGCAGCAGGGGAGCGACGGGCCCATCTGCCTGGGCAGCAGGTGCCATTTCTGACCCTGGGCCAGCCTGTCCGGGCACCAGCAGGCAGGGGTGCGGTGGGTACTGCTGGGGCACCCAGGCTGTCTGTAGGGGTCTGGTGGCAGGGTGGTGACTCCTTCCTGGGGCTCTGGGCTTGTGAGCGGAGCTCTGGGCGTCCTGTAGGGGACAAGAGCACTTGTGGAGCTGGCAGAGGGACGACACTGAGGAAACAGGCGCCCTCTCCTCCCCGCCCCTGCTCAGTGACCCTGGGGGCCGACACAGTGACCCCTGAGCCCCCACGGAGCCTGGCTTTTCTGCTGTGGCCTTCTCCGTGCCTCATAGGTGACTGTGCACCTGGCTTGTGTTTCCTGTGACCCTTTAAGCCCTGCTTTCCAAGAGGTGACACTCAGCTGCCCCCGGGGCCTGGGCCGTGGCACCCAAATGCGTTTCTCACGAGGAGCCCGTTTGTGTCCTGCCAGTGTCCTCTGAGCCCACAGGCTCAGTCGGAGAGCTGCAGCCACGGAGGGGGGTCCAGGCACCCTGGGACCTGGGGGTCAGAGGTCACTGTCACCTCTCCTGGTTGGTGGGGACAGGAGCCAGCCTGAGTGTCTCCCCTGCACTCTAGGCCTTGGCTCTAGCTTGGGACAACAGAGGAAATTGGACTTGAAGAGGCCAGCAGCCCTCCGTCCTGTTGTGTTCCTTCCGTGCTTCCCCCAAAGCCACACCCTCTGCAACAGGGAGCTCTGGGGGTCCCAGGAAGGGTGGGGGAAGCAGGCAGGTGGCAGGTGGCAGGTGGCATGTGTGCGGTTGGCTATGCCTGAAGGGTCTCCAAGGCCCCTGGCCCCGAGGCCCAGCTGCTCGGTGGCCCTGTGCCCTGTCCCCAGGAGGTGAGGGCTTCCTGGGGCTTGGGGTCTGGTGTCCTTGACGTCTTAAACCCTAGTCCATCCGGGCGTGCGGTGAGCACAGGGCTGGGGGGGGGGTGCTGCAGGGGTCAAGGCCGTCCCCGGCGGGGCTGCCGTAGCTGCTGTTGGAGAGTAGCTGGGGCTCCTGAAGGGTGTCCTGCAGGATGGCCGCGGCGCTTCCTGTGGTGACCGGGCAGGGCTCCCTGAGCTGGTGCCTGGCCCAGGACTGTGGGCAGGGGAGACTCCTGCAGACCCTCCAGGGCTCTTTGAGGGGCAGGAGGCCCTCACGCCCCGCGGCCGAGAGTTCAGGTTACGTAATCCCCACCCCACGCGATGGGCATCGCAGGCGGCGGCAGCCAGGTTTGACGATACGCGTTGTAATTGGATTTTAATTTTTAATGTCGGCAACAGATAAAGGGCTATGGGCCAATTTGTATATATATTCTGTTACTCCCGCCTAACAGGACTACTTCATTAGCTGGTGACTGTCGCCCTGCCACTTGCTGCCTGGAAGGGAGGAGTCTGGCTGGGACACCTGGACTGTCTGCCACCTGCTCCACTGGGGGACAGGGCAAGGGGCAGCTGCCCGCGGGCACTCCTGTTACTGCCGGGCTGGCCTTCTCCTCCCCATCCCGCACCTGTCCACTGCAGCCCCTGCCCTGTGTGCCGGGGCCCCTGTGCAGTGGCTGCTGGGGACGAGCGGTCACTGGGGGCTCAGGCGTCACCCCCACTGAAAACCCAGCTTCCTGTGGCTGCCTGCTCCTGGGCCAGTGCGGGCCCAGCCAGGACTTTGGACTCCGGGGGTCAGGACCCGGCAGGCTGGCCTCCCCGGTGCTGGGTGTGGGCACCCCGGGTGCCCTTGGGCCTCTAGCCGACCCTGGGCTCAGGCAGAAGCAGGACCTGCATGCTGTGGCCCCCACCCCCGCCGCGGCTCGAGGGGGTCCCAGGAGGCAGGACGCTGACTCCCCTGCACTCCCCGCCCTCGGATTATTCTAGGGCTGTTGTGTAACAGCCCGCGTCCAAGAACTGGAGGAAGCGTTCCTGAGAGACGTCTCCAGCGGCAGCCAGCCAGCCAGCCAGCCAGCCGGGAGCCAAGCTTTTGTCCCTTCCACTGCCCAGCACAAAGGGACAAAGGTGGCTGACCACCCGGCCCAGCAAGGAGCTGGCCAGCCCAGGCTGTGCAGAGGGGGGCCGGGCCTGTGGGGGCTCCTGCATGTGCGCGTGCGTGTGCGTGCGTGTGTGTGTCCTCAGGCCCCGTCCTGTCCCCCACGGCTTTCCTTCCTGCTTTCTTTCCCACCCTCTGTGCTCCCAGCAGCCTCCTGCATTGATTCTGGGGTCTGCACCCCCGCAGATCGGAGCAGGCTCCTCACACCTGTTCTCTCAGCTCCTGCTGAGATCACGGGGTAGGGGGCGGGGCAGCTCCAGGAGGCTGGGCGATGGAGCCAGCCGGCCCACAGACCCGCAGGCGGCCACTCACTGCCCAGCGCCTGGGGGGAGGACCCCGAAGTGCTCGCTCACCTGCGTCTGTGGGATCAGCACCCACTTCATCGCTCCTTCCCCCATGGGACCCGGCACCTATGCCCACACGCGCATGTACTCATGTACACATGCACACACGTGCACATGCGCACACACGTACACGCGCGCACACATGCACATGTGCGCACACACGCACACGCACGCACATGCGTACACACAGATGCGCGCACATGCACATGCGCGCACACATGCACACACGTACACATGCACGCACACACACATGCACCTGCGCGCCCACATGCACACACGCACATTTGCGCGCGCACGTGCACGTTTGCGCGCACACGCGCAAACATGTACACACACACATGCACACATGTGCACACAAGCGCACACAGGCACATTTGCGTGTGCACACACACGTGCACACGTGCACATGCACACACGCATGCACACACACACACATGCACGCACGCACACAGGCACATGTGCACGCACACGTGCACACACATTTGTGTACACACACGCACATACGTGCACACACATACACACACGCACACACATATGCACACACGCGCGCATGCACACTCGCGCACACCTCATTCCCAGGCAGCCTGGAGGACAGGGTGAGCTGGCACATGGGGGCTCCCCCTTTCATCCTGAGATTCTGCGGGGCTCAGGCACTCATGAGACCCAAACGCAGGGAGCTGGCAGGCCTGTGTGACTGAGCCGAGGACCCCGGGAGATGGGACAGTGGGAGGAGGAAATGTCCCTCTGCCTGGTCCGCCCTGAGCTGGGCGCCTGGTTCCCCATCTCACCTCCCCAGTCCGCTCAGTGGCTGTGGGACCTCGAACTGGTCACCTAACCGCCGGTGCTCCCTGTCCTCTGTGGGTTGTGACCAGGCCGCTGGAGCCGAGCACGTGGCTCCCTGCCTGAGGCCACTGTCGTGGGCAGCCCCCAGGGCGGCCAGCCCCACACGGGGGCACACACCTTACCGGGAAGGCACCCAGCTGTCTCACCCCTCTTCTCCCCTGGGTCCTTGTGCCCTGGCATACGAGGACCCCTTGGCAGCCCCCTGTATGTCCTGTCCCCCCACAGCAGACGCCGGCAGGGGAACACAGGAGGGCAGTCAGGGCTGAGGCCGCGGGAGAGAGCCCGCTGGGGCAGGTGCAGCCCGGGTGCCCCAACTTCCTGCACAGGTGAGCTGGCCCAGGCCCGCCTGCTAGGGGTGCTGGAGGCCCCCATGTCCCTGTGGTCTTGGGGGTGCTGGAGGGGGGACTTTGCTGCGGGGTGGGGTGGAGAGCTGCAGCGGGAGAGCGTGCTCTGGGGCGCCCTCCCCGCCTGTGCCCTCACCTTCACCCCCATACCTGTGGAGCAGCTGCGGGTGGGGGCGGAGCTGTTTGTGTGTTTAGGGTATTTTTAAAACGACGCCGCAGCTGTGCCTGCCTCCGTTCTGGCCCCCGGTGGGCGCGGCACGAGGCGCGTTGTGGGGTTATTTTGGGCTTGGCGTCCTCTGCATCTGTGAGGAAGGACAGAAGTGGGGGCACACCGTGGCGTTTGGGGAGCGGGGCCCAGACTGAGTGGGTGCTGGGAGCTGTCTGCCCCTGGCACGGCCCCCATCTCGCCTGGCACCACTTGCAGTGTGGTACACCACGACGGACGGCCAAGGACCTGGGCAGGGACAGGCCCACGTCCACGTCTGGACATCGGGGCGTCTGGCTGCAGTTGGGGTTCCTAAGCCGCCAGACCGATCTCACGGCTCACACTTGGCCCTGAGCTCCAGCACCGGGATGAGGCGCTGTCTCCTGCCCTGTATCTGCCTTGTGCCCCCAGGACAGGATCCAAGTGGCATTCCGGCCAGCGAATGGGGGTCCTCGTGCACCCTGCCCGACCCCAGCCCCCACCCCATGGGTTCTGGGGGCATCACAGTAGAGGGCATGCGGCTCTGCGCCCCACTCAGACCTGGGGTTCTGTCACGTGCTGTCTTGTTTCATCAAAAGGACCCAGTGGCCCCTTTGCACTGAGCTGTGCCGCCCAGTGGTGGTGACTCAGTCATCACCATCGGGAGCTGCTCCTGGGGACACTGAGGTGGCTGGGGGACTTGGCCTCCTCCACACCCCCAGGCCAGGTGGGGGACCCAGGCAGCCCCTAGCAGCTGGCCCCCGTCAGTGCCCAGCCTGCATCAGTGACGGCTCCCTGGCCCCTGCAGAGGTGGGGGTGGGTGGATGGAGGGGCGCTGGCCCACGCCGAGGACCCTTCCCCAACCTGGACTCAGTCTTTCCTCTGAAACTGGGGAGCTGGTGGGAGAAAGGAGAGGGGCTCAGTCCTCTGGCAGGACCCCCGAGCCCGCCGTCCCCCCACATTCAGAGGACACTCGCCAGTAGGGGGAGGAGCCCTCCCCAGGGGTGGACGGGGTGGGGCCGGGCGGGCAGCTGTGGTCCTGCCTGCGCTGGGGGGCTGCTCCCCGCCCTCTGCTGCAGCAGCCTCAGTGACTCCCCGCCAGCTAGGCCACACGTCTTCCCTCTTTCCTCTTTTTGGCCAAAAAACAAGTAGGCATTTGCGTACGTGGCGCTCGCTTGCCGGGCTCACACAGCCCGCAATTTGCACTTGGAAGTGGGGGGTGGGCTGGAGGGCCCGGAGAGGGGCAGGGAGGCCAAAGGCATGGTGCCCGGGGCTCCCCACATTGTGCCCGTCCTGGGCTTGACTCACCTTGGGCTGCGGTGACGCTGTGTCTCCGGGACATGTGTGGCAGTCACCCTGTGGCAGGGAGCGTGACCTGTCACTGCCCGAGGCCCGATGTCCACGGGGAACCCTGAAAGCGAAGGAAGGATGACCGTCGGGGTGGGGCCTCGGGGAGGCTGGCCGGAGGGCACAAGGCCGGACTGCCCTGTGGGCAGTGCCGCCACCTGGGGTGCTGTGCGCTCGGTCAGGGCAGCTGTGCAGGGATTCTCTTGGCGGGTCCACAGCCAGACCTCTCAGGGAAGGCGGCTTAGGTAGGGGTGTCCCCGGGACAGTGCCCCCGCCCCCAGCTGGGCCCCCCTGCATTTAACAAGAGCAAGCTGTGTGCCCGGTGGGCTCTGGGCTCCGGGGCACAGCGGGAGGCCCAGCCCTGACCCCACGGAGCCCCCAGCCCAGACCACACCCCACAGACCCGTCTCTGGGGGCTGAGTTTAATTGTCCTCATCAGCCTCTGGTGTCCCGCAGTCTTCCTGGCCTTTGACATCTGCACTCACACAGCCACCCTTCCCCTGGCACAAAAGGTGATCGGATCTGGGGACGGCCCAGTGCACGGTGCTGGGCGCGGTGCTGGGCGCGGTGCTGGGCACGGTGGTGGGCGCGTGGTGGGCGCGTGGTGGGCGCGTGGTGGGCGCGTGGTGGGCGCGTGGTGGGCGCGGTGGTGGGCACAGCTGTGTCTGGGTGCTGCACTCTGCCTGTGGGGTACTTGGCGGGGTTATGTGACACCTGAAGTCCCTCCTGAACGCCTCGTCCCTGCCCGGGGGGACAGTTCGGGAACATTGCAGGTGCCAGCCAGTTGGGGCAGTGCCCTCCATACCCTAGACACCCCACTGGGGCTCCACCGTGCGCTGCACCCTCCATCACCGCTCCCAGGGCGGCCCGGCCTCCCCGCCCTGCGAGACATCGTGACAAGTTCCCCACGACTCACAACCCTGACAGACTCCTTCACTCGGTTTTGTCATTGGAGATGCATGTGTCACCCTCCAGGGTTTCTATGTGGTTTCCATTCTACGATGAGTGTAACGTTGGGGTAACTCTGGGAATAATTTGTACACGGAATTGCATCACCGTGGGAGACCAGGGCAGGCAGCACAGGGAGGGGGTGTCAGGCGAGCACCTGTGACAGGGCGGCCCATCATCGTCATCGTCACTGGCACAGTGAGGGGGTGGGCTCTGGTGGCGGGGGGCTGGGAGGTCGGTCCGGCAGGCAGCCCCGCCGTGCGCTCTCCTCTGGCCCCTTCTGGCTTCGAGCACGTGCCCCAGTCGGCCCGCCCACCCCCTGCCCAGGCCCCGGTGCACCCTCAGCCCCTCACCTCCTGAGACCCAGCCTGAGACCCCATGCCCCTGAGGTCTGTCCCGGGCTTTGCAAAGGCTGTGATGCCCTGGGCCCCCTCCTCTGCCCACCTCCACCCAGGGCTGCCCCAAGGGGCTGGGACCACGCTGTCCCTCTGAGGCCACTTGGGGCTGGGGCTGTGCTGACTTGCATGTGACCCTCCCCGGCCCACATGCACGCCTCACACGGCTGACAGCTGGGGGTGCCGAATGGAGGGAGGTGGCTAGAAGCGATGGCCCAGGAGCACACACGGACGGGGGACGTCGCCCGGGGGCACGGCTGCGCATGGCCTGAGGGCCCCTGTGGCTCTGGGCGGTCTCAACATTTGCGGGTACCCTCTTCTCATTGCAAGGATGTCTGTGCTTGCAATCAGTGCGAGTGGCCCAGTGGCCTCCAGCCCCGTGCCCAGGTGGCGGGCACACAGGCCAGGCAGGCTGCAGGGGACGCTCGGGTCCTGCTGTGGGGCCCAGGCGGTGGGAAGGGTGGGGCCGGGGCAGGGGCGGCTCCCACAGACCTCGCCGGGGGCGCTGGGGGGAGTTTGCTCTGGAATCCGACTGCCGCCTTGGTGCCAGGCTGGCTGTGGCCCTGCCTGGCTGCTACCCACGGGCACGGAAACTAGGTCAGGCTGGTGAAGGGAGGGCGGGCTGGACAGCGAGGGCAGTGCCTGCGCCTGCGAGCTCAGGGCAACGACCCGATGCGCTCAGCCAGGCCTCTCGTCTGAGCAGGGGCTCAGGGCCGCCTGGGGGAGCCGGGAGTGGACACGCGGGTCCGGCTGCGTCCGCTCAGGCAGAGCCTTCCGGAAGTTCCCTGTTGCCCTGGCTATTGGCTTCCATGCTTTTGTCTGGTTTCCGGGGTCTGGTAGGTCCCACTTTCTGGGAGCTTTCTTCCCGGACGCCCTCCCTCGGTTGTGTGGCCGGCGCTGGCCTCACGTTTGTGCTGGGACCTCACTGTTGTCCTGCAGTCCGCCAGCCCTCCTCCCTCTCAGCCCGCAGCCTGTGGCCACTCAGGGGCCTCGGTGGCTAGGCCGGTCCCTCTTGGTCCACCCTCCTCCCTGGCCAGGCCACACGCTCCTCTGTGACCTCAACGCCAGGACCAAGCCCTGGGCTCAGCTCACCACTTGACTCCGTATGGAGGTGACTCCACGTGGGGACCTGCGCCGGGGGTATGTCCCCTGCCTGGCCCCATGTGCCACCTGCGTCTCCCTCCCCAGGTGCTTCTGGAGGCAGGGGGCTGCCCAGGCCGAACTGGGGCGTCCGTGAGTGTGGGGGCACATCTGGCCACCCCTGCAGACTCCCCGAGTGGCGTGATGCCCTGCTGGGAGTGGTGGCCTTGCGGCAACCCGGAATGATGTCCGATGCTGAATAATTGATGCAGCCCGAGGCACGGCCACGTTCCCAGCGGCGGGGCTGTCAGCGCCGTTTTGTCACCCGGAGGGCTGCCGTTTGGTCCTTAAACCCACGCACAGCACTTCTAAGAGGTGACAGCGAGGCAGGCGTGCGCCGGCCGACACGCGCCGTGGCGCCCACTCGGGGAGGCCGTGTGTGCGCCGGGTGGCCCGCCTGGACGGGAGCTGCTGGGTTTGTGGCCGGGGTCCGGGTCCGGGTCCTGGTCTCGGCTCCGCCTGGCTATGAACCCGGGGCAAGACGCCCTGCCTCAGTTTCCCTACCTGAAAAGCAAAGAGTTGGGTCCAGTGGCCTCTGGGGGCCCCTCTAACACTTGCATTCGGGTGCAGCGGGGTTTGGGACATGCCAGGCGCCCCTCTGCCATGTTCTCAGGTCCCCCAGGTACTGGTGGGCCCCGTTTCTGGGTCTCCATCAGGGCTCTACTGTCACTGGCTCTCTTTGGGGACGTCTTTCTGTTTCAAACACTGCGTTCACCCTGACGAAGGCTGGGCACGGTGACGCTCCCCCCGGCCCCTGGCGCACACACCACGCACGTGTGCACCGGCCCGGGGTGGCTGTGGGGACCAGAGGCCGGCTCTTTCCTGCAGGGCTCCCGAGTGCAGCACTGTGTCACATGTCCCCAAGCAGCCGCCTGTGGAAAGCCAGCTTCAGGGGGCAGGCAGGTGGGGGTGCAGCCTGCATTGGGCCCGCTGAGACCCTGAGCAGCCCCTGACCTCTCGGGACCCCAGGCCAGGCTGATGACCAGCTGAGCAGTAGACAGGGTGCTGTAGGGTCTGGGGAGCTCGAGGTGGCACCTCGGGTGGTGCCAGCATGAGGACGAGGAGCCAGACCCTCAGGATCAGCTCTGGGTGGGGAAGCCCAGCGGTGAGTGGGGACGGCGGGGAGCCCTGATGTGCTTGTGGTTGTCGGGGGCAGGTCATTAGCAGCTGCCCGCCATGCGGAGCCCGACCCAGGAACACAGGTGTGGTGTCCCTGTCACCCAGGTGAGGGAGCTGAGACACGGAAGGGGACAGCTGGGCCCACTCACAGGCCTGGCCAGGAGCCCAGGGCTCTGGGCCCGAGGTCCAGGCGGGCCCCCATCTCAGGCCTTAGTCTTGGGTCTTAGTCTCCTGGCAGCTCCTGGGAACTGAAGGACTGACCCGGCGGGAGCTCGGGGTCTGCCGAAGCTGGAGGCCAAGACCGGTCCCCAGAGCGGGGTGGCAGGGAGGACAGCTCAGGGCTCCATCCCCTGCACGCACCCTCCTTCTGCCCTGGGTGTCCAGGCTCAAGCTCCATCCCTAAGGTGGGGTGTCCCCCACCCCCTTGTAGCCCGCGTGAGGTCAGTGCCTTGGGCAGGTAGGTGGGACCGAGGCCAGGGACAGCGGTGGCCCGGTGGCCCGGCCCATGTGCTGGGAGGGAGGGGCTCGCTTGTCCCCTGTCACCTGACAATCTGCTGATTCCAGCCCCTTCTGCCACGGAGAAAAGAACTGAACTCCTGGCCCCCCCAGGGCCCTGCGTCTCCGCCCACCGCCAGGCGGCCAAACGCCTCAAAGACAGAATTTTGCTTAAATGCCCAGAGAGGAGATTTAGGAGATCAGAATCTTAAGCAAATTAACACGTGCGGCCGAGGCTTTCATCACGCCTTTAACCGCAGGCCCGGTGACAGGGTGACAGACAGCATCTCGCTGGGCTGCGCGGGCGGCGCGGGGCTGGCGACACCCCTGGATTATTCATCAGAACCTGAACTGGACTCTCAGGCCTTCTCCGCAGGGGAGTGCTCACCCCTGGACACCGGGCCAGGCCGGCCCTGAGCCCCCGCGCCCCCGGGGCCGTGTGGGGCCCGCACCTCTGTCCATCCCCGGTCTGTCTCCCGTTTCCCTCCCATCTCCTCTCCCTTCCTCCTCTCTCCCTGCCTCAGTTTCTCCTCTCCTGATGCTGTGGGGATGCCGGCCCTTCCCCACAGGGCACTGTCCGAGGGGACTTGCAGAGCCCAGTGCGACGTGCTGGACCATCCCCGCAGCGTGTTCCCTGGCCGCTGGCCACCCCTGCACATTTGCACCGAGGGAAGACCCCATGTCAGCCTTCCCACTCAGCGGCAGGGCCCCTGAACTGCCAGTCAGACTCAGTGCCCTGCCCTTCTGCCATGCTGCCACTGGTGGCTCTTCTTTGGGGACACCGGCCTGAGGACCCTGGCCATGCTGAGCAAATATATGACCAGTGTGGAAACACGAGTCACTGTGTCAGTTCTGAGGGCAGGTCCCCAGAGCCCAGATGGTGGACACTCTGACCGGGGGGGCCACCGCTCCATAAGTGCCAGCAGAGGGGACGTGGCTGCCCATTAAGGGAGCTGGGCAGTGGGCCCGGGGCGTCCCCTGGGCAAGACCCGGGGGGTGTGGCAGCTGGCGTGGCTTCCCTCCCCCAGCACACCTGGGGGCCTCACCTGCCTGCACATCTCAAACTCACCCCCCATGTCCCCACAGACCCCCCCCCCCCAGGCCACCTTCTGGGCTGCGGGTGTGTCTCAGTGGATGGGCTGTGGGCAGGAGCGGCCACTTTCCAACCAGCCCCCGAGGGCGAAGACCCTGATCTGGGGCTCCTGGAGATGCAGCTCAGACCAGGACGGCCCCACCCTCACGGGCAGGGCTGGGGACCAGGATTGGTGGGGGCTGCTCAGCGCAACGCCCACTCTGCTTGGCCAGGCAGTGAGCTGGGGTGAGGGGCACCCCAACCGCCCCCACACCCCCAGGCCCCCCCCACCGGCTTCTACGGGACCGTCATTAAGGGACACGTGGGGGGGGCAAGGAGGAAAGCAGCACAGGGGTGGGGGCCCCTGGACGCCCTGTGCACTCCCCTGACCAGGGCAGCCAGTGGACTGTCACCGCAGCCACCCCGGGGTGGGGTGGCCTGTCCTGGATCCATCCTTTGGGGCCTCAGGGGAGGCTGTGTGTAATGGTCACAGGGACCTGTGGCTGAGTGGGGGGCGTTCAGCTGGGGGGCTGTGCCGCTGATAGCAGGGCCTGGAGGGTGGAAGCGTGGGGGCGGGGCCGTTGCCGGAGCCCCTGCGGGAACAGCGAGCAGTGCACCCCCTCTTCTCCCGGCTCCCGGCTCTGAGCACCGCCTGCACACCCGCCTCACCCCAGCGGGCCGGGAAGGGTTAAGGCGGGCGGGGCTCCCCCGGGAGGGGCGGTCCCAGCCGCTGCAGGCGCGGGCAGTGCCTTTGATGTTGGTCAGGCATGGGCACAGCGCGGTGGGCGCCCTGGCTGGGCCGGGGCACAGACACACGTGGGGCCAGCCTGCCGCCCGGGCCCCTTGGACAGCGCTGGTAGCAGCAGGGGTGGCGCCGGTGGGCCATGGAAGAGCCTGGGGACCCTGGTGGGCTCAGCCAGGACCAAGGTAAGGGGTGCAGGAGGGGCTGGAGGCCAGGCTCTGTGGCCGAGAGCCCCTGGGGACTGCTGAGCTGCCCACCGGTGATCCACTGACCCCTGTGGGCAGTGCTTGACCTCTCCCCCAGGGGTCTCTGGGAGGATCCCATTTCTCCCTATCCCCTGGGTCACTCCCCTAAGGAGGGTGGGACGATCCTGGTGCCGGCAGGAGGAGGGGCCCCTGAGGCCAGCTGACACAGTCCCCTGACCTCCAGCCCGCCCCCAGCAGACACCAGCTTCGGTTTGGGCAGTTAGATCTGGGGTGTCCAGGCTTGTGAGACCCTGAGGGCTTGCCTGGTCCAACCCAGCGCGAGTGTGTGTGTGTGTGTGGGGGGGGTGCGGTGATCTTCGGTCAGCACCATGGACAGGGCAGCAGCCTGTCCCCCAGGGGCCTGTGGGTGTTTGCTGAGACCTGGGGTTCTGGCTCAGCTCCCAGGAGAGAGATGTCATGCTGTCCTGACCTGGGGGCCTGGGCACTGCCCTGAGAAGATGGCACATGTCACGGCTGGTCCTGCAGGGGCCCCATGGGACAGAGCTCCCCCAAGGCAGGGCCCCTGTGTGCCCTCCATGCAGCATGTGCTCTGGGCCAGGGCTGGGGGAGTCAGAGAGAGGGAAGGGGCCAGCGTTGCAGGAGGGACGGGCCCATGGCGGGGGTCCAGGGGAGTGGGAGATGGCCCTCTGGCATTTGCCCGGGTCCTGGCTGAGCTGGCCCTGGTTTCTTCTGCCCTCGGGTTGGCGTGGACTCAGGGGAGGGACTGGGAGCCTTGGAGAGCGTGTGCGGGGAGCAGGGATGTCACTGCCGGGCAGGCAGAGGTAGCGTTCCTGGCGGTGCCTCTGACAGACAGAAGGTGTGACCTCCAGCAAGGTGCCAGCCCTTGGGGCCTCTTGTGAGAGAGAGGGTCCTCCTGAGGTCACCTTCACAGGGTGGCTGTGAGCAGTCCAGGGAGTGTGCCGGTCCCTGTGTCTGTCCCCTCCCGTCCATCCGCCCTGAGGTGCCCGTTAGGAGTAGAGGACAGGTGTACGCGTGTTGGGGGTGCAGACACTTCCAGCTTGGCTGCGTGGTCCGGGCACCCCCAAGTGTACCAGCTCCCTGACCACAGCCCCCACCCCAGCTGAGGGCTGGGCTCCCATGAAGGGGGTCACCCCCGGGGATGGCCTGGCCCAGCCTCAGGCAGACCTCCGACCTCACAGAGTCTGGCTGCTGCCATGCGGCCCCAAGGGCCCAGGGTCCAGGGAGCCCATGGGTGAGGGGAGAGTCCTGGTTTGGGGAGGGGAGTTGGGGGGCAGTGGCAAGATCAGCTGGGAGCTCAGCCTCGGTGCCCCCATGCTCTGAGCTGAGGGCACGGCAGGCACGGAGGGGACATGTCGGATGTCCCTTACGAGCGGGGACAAGCATGCGGGCGCCCCCTTCCCCCCACTCCTTGGAGAGAACCGTCTCAAATGCGCAGCTGGGGATGGGGCGATGGCTGGGGCTTGGGGTCCGGCCCCCGTCTGCACCGCTCGTGACGTGACAACGATGGCCAGACTGCTCCTCGCACCTTGCTCCTGAACAGCAGGGGACGGGCCCCTGCCCGGCAGTGCCCGCCTCCTGGGGCAGGGGTGTGTGCGAGGGGCACGCAGGGCCCCGGGTCCCGGGCCAGCCGCCACGCTCGGTTCGCGAGGGCAGCGGGGGGCGGACGCGAGGCAGAATGAGGAGTCGGAAGCAGCCGCTTGTCCCTGGGACTCGGTTTCCGCGCAGCGTGCACGTGGGCTCCCGCCAGCCGGGCCAGCTTCCTGTGTGGGAACGGCCCGGGGAGGGGGGCGGCCTCCTGGAAGGCCCGTGGACACCCCCAGGGCCAGAGCTTTCCTCTGGGTCGTCCCCACACGGGGCCTCCCCCAGCGGGGCCGCCGCCGGGATGGGGCCCGGGAGCATGGGGTGGGGGGCACCCAGGCACGATGCCCGAGGAGGCTCCGTCAGCAGGCACGTCCTCAGGAGCCACAGTGGGGTCCCCGACTCGGGGACAGCGGGCCACACCGTCCTGGAGTCCCCTCAGCCTGCTCAGCGGGAGCGGGGTGGGGGTCGTGCCCGAGGTGCGACCTGGGTGTTTCCGGAACGTCCTGTCCCTGCGGAGGGCTCTCCGGGAAGCCGCCTCCACGGGGCGGGCGGCGCGGTGGCCGGGCCGGGCCGGGCTCAGCCTTCGTGTTTCCTGTCTCCTCTGTGGCCCGGTGCCAGCCCCGCCGCTGCTGCCCGCCTCCCCCGCTGGCCGGGAGGGTGTGCGGTGGGGGCGGGGCCGGCTCCGCCAAAGCCGCCAGGACCCCAACCCCCCGCGCTGTGGAAGTTTCCTCTCCTCCCAGCAGGCCGGCTGGGCTCCATCTGGTGACTTTTCAGGCAAGTGCCCCTCCCCCGGTGCTGCTGGGAGCCTCCCCGCCTCTCTGGCTGCCCCCCGAGGCCTGTCCCCACGGAGGCCGGGCACCTCCCTCCAGGGAGCTGTGGCCAAGGTGGGTGCAGGCCCTTCCCGCCGGCCCCATCCGGTCTCCGCCCCCTGAGTGCACGTACGGGGTCTCGGGAGCCACCTTGGGGGGCAGGAGGCCGTGGCCGCTGTCAACCGAGTCCTCTCCCGCGGGACTGTCCACTGTCCAGTGTGAACGCCACCACTGTGGCTGAGGTGGGGACCACGGGGGCATCGAGGGGCAGAGCAGCTCTGGGAGGGACTGCCGCAGAGGCTGGGCAGAGGAGGCCCCGCTGTGCTGAAGGCCCCAGGGCCCCTGTGGTGCCCAATGTGGGGGCCCGCTGCATTGGAGGAGGGGGCGCCTGGGCACTGCACGCCCCCAGCCTCAGAGAACGTCCTAGCCACTCACGCCCAGCGCCGCAGGGGCCGGGGACATCTGTGGACGGCGGTGCCCATTGTGAGAGCTTCTGGCGAGTCACTCCCTGCTGGGCGACGGGACAGAATGGTCCCCCGGCCCTCCCTCGGGGCCGGTCTTGGTAGCAGCCGGTTCCACCAGCCACGGATGGGCCAGGCTGCTGCCTTCGCCGCCCAGCGCGCGGGCGCCCAGCGGAGCTGGGCCCGGGCCTGGGACTGGGCGTCCCTGGCGCCTCAGGGTCTAGTGCACAGACCGGGGAAGGGCAGTGGCCAGGAGCAGCAGCCTGGCGGGCCTGGCCTCGGGCGCCCCCTGCGGCAGCGGGGCCGAGCCCCTGGGCACGCAGCTCTCATCTCGGGGGCGCTCAGCCCGCGCCTCCGGCCCGTGCGGGGCGCCCTGCACCCCCCGCCGCTCCCACTGCCGGCCCCCTGCCCTCCCCAGGCCAAGGCCTTGCTGACCCCACCAAGTGACCCCCCAGGTGAGGCCCCCTGAGGCCAGCCCTGGCACCCCGGGGTCCTTTGGGAGGGGCACCAGGAGCGGATTCCCATCTCTGATAAAATAAGGAGAGTTGGGGAGGAGGCGCCCAGACGTGCGGGGGGTGGGGGTGGGGCGAGCTGCTTCTCAGACGTTTAAATTATCTCGGCCATCTGTGTGTGGGCCTGTCCCTGCCTCCCGTGAGGCGCTGGCCCCGCGCTGGCCCGTCCCTGCGCGGCTGGAGCAGGGTGGCCTCTTGGCCCTGTTTGCTCAAGCAGTCTGAGCGCCCACTGTGTCCTGGGCTGGGCCCACAGCCCAGAGCCCAGATGCAGCCTGGAGAGGGGGTTCGGGCTGCTACTGGGGACCCCGCTGGGGTGGGGGCTGGCAGCCCCACGTGTCCCGCTGTCCCTGAACGTGCTGAGTTGGGGGGACACGGGTGGTGCCCGCTTACTGGTTCTTCAAAAAGGCAGGGAAGTTTGGAGGGAGGAGGGGCTGGACATGGAGGCGTGGGGCCGGCTGGAGGGGCCGGTGGGGTCCAGGGAGGCGGGGTGTGTCCCCACGCCCGGCCCCCTGAGTGTGAAGGGGCAGGGGAGCCCGGCGTGTGCACGCGGAGGGGTCCGCCCGGGTGAGGCGCCGGGAGGCCTGAGGTTCCGCTGGCACCTTAGACTGATGCCCCAGCCTTCCCCCGGGGGCTGGACCGCGGCTGGCCTCTGGTCACCGCCGTGTGAGGACGAGACCGCGCGCCCCGTGCAAACACTGCGCTGCGCTCCCGGCCCCTCACGCCAGTGTGACCCCCCTGGGGGCGAGTGTGGGGTGCGGCGGTCCCGCTGCGAGCGAGCCCCCCACGAGGCCTCTCGCTCAGGTGAGGGACAGGTGACGGTGCCGGGGGGCCCGGGTAGCTGCTCACCTCCCACCCGAGCCCGCAGGGCCCGTGACCGAGGATGTGCACCGTGGTTGGGGCCTGGGCCTCGTGACAGCCGCAGAGCAGCGCAGCGGCTCGTCAGCCCTCCCCCTGCACTGGGGCCAGCGGGTGCAAGGAGGGTGGGTGCAGGCAGGGGGCTGCAGGCAGGGTAGGGGTGCAAGGAGGG
>PVJL010016948.1:0-19560 GCA_004026885.1 Lyroderma lyra | reverse complement strand
GGGGTGGGAGAGGAGGGGGGGAAGCTAAATATAAGGGGATGGAAAGAGGGGTCACATTAGGTGGTGAACTTATTATGCATCAAGTTGACAATGCACTGTGGAATTGTATGCCTGAAACCTATGTAATCCTTGCTAACAGATGTCACCCCAATAAGTCTAACAATAAAAATGAATTAAAAAAAAAAAAAAAAAAAAAGGAAATGGAGAACGACGACTTACATACAAAACAGCGAAGGGGAATCCAGATGTGGAAATGAACTCTTGATTTGACTCTTGGTTTCTTTATTTATTTATTGTATAACCTTGGGGCAGTTATCTAAACTCTCTAAACCTTGGTTTCTCATTTATAAATGGGGAAAATAATACTTGTTTACTTTTTTGTGGAGATTAAATGAGATAAAGAATGTGAAGTCCTTAGAACAGTGTCTAGGACATGAAAATCTCAAAATGAATGTGTTTACAATTATCTTCTACGTTCATTCAGTTAGTTATAGAACAGTGAATTGTTTGGCAACCTTATTTTGGAAATAGTCTACAATCAACCTTTAAACTTTACTTAACTTGATTACATCTATTTAAGACTTGCCCTTATTTTATTTGGCCAGTTAGCCTTTGTGAGTGTTAATACTTTCTAAAGACATAGAACATGCACATACATGCACATATACATGTATACGTACACACGCCCTCCAAGTATACAGAGATAGTTGTTTTGTTAAGGCAATTTAAGTATTTCCACGTAAAGCTTTACTCATAAGAGAACCTTCTTTTTCATAAACAGAGAATGGAAGCACAAAGTCCCATTTCTAGTTGACTGTACTCTATAAAAATATGTTGCAACTTTATTTTTAAAAATTACATTCACATAGAAATAAGGATAAATACATATCTATGTAAATATAAATTTAAAAATATATAATACATATAATTCCTCAAGAGAAGGACAAAATGATGGACTGAAGAGCTTAATGGTTTCTTCTATGCATTGCCTAGTATGTTCTTTTTAAAAATATCTTGATTGCTTATTAGGTGAAGGAATATTTTAGATCTTTTTCAACACATTAATCATTTTTGTTTTGGAGTTTGTGCATGTGGTCTATATTTAAGAATATGTTCATTTCAGCAAATAATTTTTTCTTCAATCAACCATTTATTCAAAAGGCATATTGAGATGCAATGATTTTTATATAGATACTTTATAGTCCTCAAACTTGCTGAAGTTCTTCATGGTCAGAGGTGTTTTTTTCCTGATGCCTTAAAATTTTTATACACATACTTATGCCTTCTGTGAAGAAGGCTGATTTTACTTCCCTTTTTCCAAACTGCAGGCCTTGTATTATTTCAAAAACATTATATTGATCAAAAGAAGCCAGATATCATAGAGTACAGACTTCATAATTTCTTGTATCAAGTTCATGAAAAAATATGCATAACTAAGTTATAGTTATAGAAATCAGAAAAGCAGTTACCCCTGGGACAAGGGAGGGCTATAGATCGGAAAGAGGCATAGGGAAATTTTCTCGAGTGATAAATGTGTTCTACATCTTGATCTGTGTATTGGTTACCAGGGTATACACGCGTGTGGATATTCATGGAGCTGTGCAACTAAGATTTGTGCAGCCTCTTCTATGTAAATTGTATTTCAAAACAAAACACACTTTTTTTGGTGAGAGAATGTAAATGGAGTAGTAAAGTTTAAGTCAGAGCCCTTCGCACAGCTGTATTTTGGCTCAGGCCTCTAGCTTTGATTACTGGGAGTAGCAACCTGAAATCTAAACCTCAAAACTCCCTGAAGGCTGTTACAAAGATTAACATAAAGATTTTAGATAAATAAAAACCTAGTAACCAGCTGAAGGATGATCACTTCCACTGGAATGGGGATTGAACCATTTTAATTTGAAATATTGTCTAATATCAAGGTGTAATGAGAATACAAGTTTCAATTAATACTTTTAAAATTTAGGAGTTAATGTAAATAGATATACAGTAAACTTACATATATATATATGTTTACCTCTTTTTGCTAATTTATGCTGATAGGAAGTTACCTACTTTAAAACTGTAAGGTGGTGTGCAAGTCATTATATCTATTTGTAAGTAACTTAAATAGGCTGAAAACAGTCTGTAATTGTGTGATTAGAAATAGAAAACATTTATAGTCAGTTGAATAAAATGCATACTCAGCATGGTTCAATGTACACATACTTTTTTCGAAGTAAAGCATGTCAAACAAGTAAAACAAATGTGAATTATGGTAGTGGAACATTAAGTTGAGTGCAAGGGACCAGCCCCTGATAAGAGAGGAATGTGGATCTGTTTTTCAGGGAAATGGTAAGGAGGTGTAGTTTGCTTTGTAAATAGCAATTGTGATGAGACACAAAAACAGACTTGTGCAAAACACAATGACTGACACCACTTCCTTCTATTTTTGTTTTATTTATATACAAATTTCCAAAAGTTCTAGTTTAAGAATAATTAGATAAATAGATTCAGTCTTTTAAAGTGTGAAAATGAAAGGTCCTTAAAGTTCTTGTAAAACTGTTCGTTAGATACGTAGATACAAACTGAGTTAAGGAGAAATCATACTTCCTTTCCTCGCCCCGATAGACACACCGTGCCATAAGAGAGCATAATCTCCCACGCTCCTGGCTGTAGGCATGTACAGCTATCCTTTCTATTATTGGTCAAGGACTCTTATATTGAAACTTGAGGCTTAGTGGGTGTCTAAAGTACTGGGAAATCCACAAATGTCTTGGAAATTCCCCTTCTTGTCTGGGAAATCTCTTAAAGGTTACAGGCCACTTTGGGCTTTCTTGCTCCTCAGCCTCTGCAGTTTATTGAACAGGGGTTGGGGGAGGGGCAGGAGTCTTGCGGAAGAGCACGAATCTTAAGAACCTTTGGTATGGGGAGGAGATATAGTCATGCTGTGTCTTGTCAAGAATTTGGACCTTCTGGGTTCAGGAAATATGCTCAAAACATGCCCAAGTGCCAAGGTATATGAGTATACTGGAGCAAGTATTTGGTGCTTCCTTATTTTATTCTAACTACTGCCCTGGAATTTTGGGGATACAGTGCAGGGGACTTAGCAACCAGACCTGAGCAACTAATTAAATCTAAGTGTTTCAACTTTTGGCCCCTACTCCTTAAAAAAACAAAACAAAACAAAAAACAAAACAAAACAAAACAAAAAAACAAAACAAAAAATTTAAAGTGTCAAAGTGACAGAGTGTTTACAAGGGAAATTATTAATCTTATACACAACTCCTTATGCATCCCTGATTCCTGCTCACCAGAAGCAACCCACTATTAATTCTGCTTCTTCTGGGATTTCTTTCAAAATTTTAAATGTACTCCTCAGTTTAAAAATTGACATAGAACTTATTAAGCTCCTTTGGTGGAAGCTAAGACTATCATTTACCCCCTTTTAAAACCAACAAATGTAAAATCCTTGTTTCACACAGACATTTCTCTCTCAATTCATCCTCCCAATTGGGCTATATCATCATTTGGGATAAGATGAACATTCACTGCTTACATTATTCTAACTCTGTATGTATTGGTCATACTCAACCACATAGCACACTATAATCACACCCCCTTTTCATGTCATTTTAGTTTCCCTTGGAGTTAGTTAACAATGGTCTCACTGCTTAGATTTCTATACACTTGTCATTAAGTCTTTCCCAATACTTCACAGAACTCTGAAAACTTAGGTAATCATTTACTCAGGTTTTATTGTCTGTTTGTTAGTTTGTTTGATTTGTCTTTTTACTTTTCCTCCGAGGGTGTTCTCTCTTCGCTCCAGTTTGACCTGGCTGTTCTTATCAGATTAGTTTTAGAAGTCTCCATCCCTCTCAGTTTTAGAATTTTCTGCTCTTTTCTCCTTTGTTAATCCCTTGTTTTCCGAGCCATGATTCTGCTTTCTTTATTTATTCCTTCATTTTGAGAGAGCAGCTTCTGGCAAAGGTTGCTTTGAAGTAAATACGATTTGACATACAAGGTCTGAAAATTAAGTTTGTGAGCTCATTCTAGAAAAAAGTGCTACATATCTCATTGCTGAATATCACTACAGTCACCTCCTAAGCACTTCCCTTGCGAAGCTGTGCACCGATGCCAGTGCCTAGTCCACCCTTCAAAGCAATTCTGGAACACTTTTCCTGCAGTGGCCATCAGAGCTGAAGTCATATTTCTCTTGATGTCCTGAATGTCATCAAATTGTCTTCCTTTTAATATTTCCTTTATCTTTAGGTAAAGAAAAAAAGTCATTGGGTCAGATCAGGTGAGTGTTCCAATACAGTTATTTGTGTACTGGCTAAAAACTCCCTCACAGACAGTGCCCTGTGAGCTGGTGTGTCGTCGTGATGCCAGAGCTGTGAGATGTCGGCAAAAAGCCCAGGTCATTTTCATTTAACATTGTCACGCAGCCTTTTCAGGACTTCCAAATAATAAACTTGGTTGACAGTTTGTCCAGTTGGTATAAATTCATAATGAACAATCCCTCTGATATCAAAAAAGGTTAGCAACATCGTTTTGACTCTTGATTTGGACTGATGGAGCTTCTGTGGAGAACTGACTGACTTCTGCTGTGCACTTAGACACTTTGTTTCAGGGTCATATTGGCACACCCATGTTTAATCGTCAGTGATAACATGGCCCAAAACATTGTCTTGCCTCTCCAAAAGGTCTTGGCAAACTTTGACTTTCCTTTGCTTTTGCTCATCTGTGTGCTCCTTTGAGACCATTTTTGCACACTCTTTTCTCATTCAAGATTTTCAGTGAAGATTTCCTAACTGTTTCTCTGTTGATGTTTACTAGGTCTGCTATGCTTCTCACAGTCAGCTGACAATTTTGATGTACAATTTGACTAATTTTTGCAATTTTTTGTCAGTTCTGTTCTTTACTGGCTGCCCTGACCTCTCTTCATCAGTGATGTTTTCTCTTCCCTTAGAGAAGCATTTAACCCACCTGTACACGGCCATTTTCTTCATGGCATTATCCCCATCATCTTGAACACTCCCTGATTTCACTTCCACTTTTGCCAAGTTTAACAAGAAATTTAATGTTTGTTCATTGCTCTAATTCAAGCTCAGATATTCATGTGATGGCACACAAAAACATGTAACAGCAATAATTAATGCCACTCAGCAAGACACTGCCATACGTCAACACAAACACAGCTCTGAGACACAGATACACCAAGATTATGACACCTTACCGAGTTGTTTGTACAGTGCTGCCAACGCAAGTGCATGGTGGCAAGTTCATGAACTTAATTATCAGACCTTGTATATGAAAATGTCTTTATTTTACTTTCATACTTAATTGTATGGCTAGATATAGTATTCTTAATTAGAAATTAACTTTTTTTAGAATTTTAAGTCTACTGCTTCATTATC
This sequence comes from Lyroderma lyra, assembly GCA_004026885.1. Taxonomy (NCBI): domain Eukaryota; kingdom Metazoa; phylum Chordata; class Mammalia; order Chiroptera; family Megadermatidae; genus Lyroderma; species Lyroderma lyra. The sequence goes on along the minus strand of PVJL010016948.1, from coordinate 14,164 downwards.
TTTTGTCTTCCAAGAATGCTATTCAAAATTTTGTTATTTAGTGGTATTTTGGCAAAGAATATACATATTTGTGTTCAATCTCTAATATTTCCTTCTCTTTATTATATCACATTGATTTCTTTTTTTTTTTTTCAAATATTTTCTATCCACCCAAGCATATTTGATTTATACTTTAGGAGAGGTATAACATGAATAATAACTTTTTACAAAATAATTTTAATAGAGAGGAGTCATAGTACAGTTGAAAAAAAATAAGTCAGGAGAGCTCTGGAAAGTTCCAGGAAATATCAAAGAACTCTGGAGTTACTGTAACACTTTATAAGTTTTCTACTTGAGTAGCTATTTATTTCTTATATCTGTTAAATTTAAGATGGTGACCTAAAAATTCTTTGGGCAGTTCTATAGTTCTGTACTTATGTTACTGGAACTTTCTGAAACTCAAATTCCCTAAAACCTGGTGATAAGCTTATATGTGATAGAAAGAGTTTCATTGCAAAATTTTTAATTACACTTACCTATGAAACATCTTTTTTAGTAATATATTTTCAGCATTTAAAACACGTCCTTTTAGTTTATTCTCATAATTTATAACTGTTGAGATATTCAACTGGCTTAAATTAAAAAAATAAGCATCAGGCTGCTTCCCATTCTTGGGTCAGCCCATTCCACCTCTTTGGAGTGTACTTTTTAACTTTTAACTTTTCTATAATAAATTTTAATTTTTCTACATTTCAAGAAAAATTCAATAAGCATAAAATTGAACCTAAAGTATATAGCTGCTGGCCTAGCAATTTCCATCTCTATGTGAAATGTAATAAGTTTATGAAACCTAGGCTTCTTATTTCTAGTATTGCCACTTTTATTTTTGTGACTTCCACTTCATTTGCACAATGATGAAATGGGTTGAGATGAGATGAAGAAAATTCTATTTATAAGAAATTCTTGGTGGAAAGAAATTGAATTATGGAGGCAACCCATTGAGAGGAGTTTCTAGTTAGATACTGCAAGTTAAATACACCCCTAAGTCAACTTAATGGAATTAATGAACAAGGATAAAGATAGAGAATATACAGACAATTACAGCTATGTTTGGGGGATGTAGACATCAGGTCAATAGGTGGTATTTGAATCAGCAGAACTTTGAGAGTTGAAATCAGAAGTAGATGGATTCATGCCTCAAAACCCTGAAGACCTCAAGGATTAGAGATAATTGCAGATGGAGTGGAAAACAAGGATAACAGTCAATATTCAGTAGTTAAAGCTCCATCTTCCAAACCCTATTCAGCTGATGGATGCCCCTCCTTTACCAAAGAAAAAGATTAGAATTTATTTTCTGGAGAGGTTCAACTAGAGAGACTCTAGACTTGAACCACACCCACGCTGAAAATAGAAGTTAAATAAATGCCTACATTCGAAATGGAAAGACCCTATCCCAAGCTTGTCCAACCTGTGGACAAGAATGGCTTTGAATGCAGCCCAACACAAATTCGTAAACATTCTGAAAATTATGAAAATTATGCACTGACCTATTTTTTTTTTGGGGGGGGCTATCAACTATTGTTAGTATTAATATACTTTATATGTGGCCCAAGACAATTCTTTTTTCAATGTGGCCTAGGGAAGCCAAAAGGTTGAACACCGTGGCCCTAACCCCTTTCTTTCATTAGCTGAGAGATGTTGACTGCCAAGATTATTTCTTCAAGGTAGGAAAACGGAGGAAGATTCCTTTCTGAAAAAACACTTAGCAGCTTCATCTCCCCACCAAAGACTTACAGACAGTGAGAGTCAGGAGTACTCAAACTTAACTTCCCAGATAGATTACCCGAAATCAAAGTCTGTAAGTTAACACTTATAAGTCTTATCCATGCACACTGAATTTCTATTTAGCTCTTCATTGCCTGTTCTTAAATATGAATAGCATAAAACTTCTCAACAACCCTGAACACCAGAAAACAGAGGAAAAATGCCTTTGAAATACTCAGAGAATATGACTACTAACTGGAATCCTATTCCTCTCCAAACTGTAAGTTTAATATGAGATAGAATGTAGACATCGTCGGATGTTCAATGTCTTAGTTTTTTCTCTCACGTATCCATTCATAGTAAGCTAATAATAGATGTTATTTATTACAATGAGAACTACTCTAAAAAAAAAAAAGAATGACGTGAGATAAAAAATCAGGAGATCCAACACAGGTGGCAAGACAATGCTCAGGACACTAGTGGAAAGAAGACCCAGTATGAGTGAGTGTCTAGCCTAGAAAGCAACCATTTAGATCAGAAGAGGACAGAGGACTCTAGGAGATTTGTCTCCAAGAAAAAAATTATAGATTACTGCTACATTTGAGTGATTTATATTTCTTTTGGAGGTTTTGGGCATGACAAGTGCATACAAATCTAAACAAAAAAAACAAACACAGAAAAGCATTAGATGTCAAGCTGCACAAGCTTCATCCTCAGTGTACAACAAAATGATTAATGGTTACTGTGTCTAATGTATCTAATGGCAAGTTGTTTTAACTTTGAACAAAGCAAAGTTGGAAATTGTTTAATGAGCTTAAAAGTATAGTCAAGCTTTAAGGGGTGTCCAGCCTTTTGACTTCCTTGGGCCACATTGGAAGAAGAATTGTCTTGGGCCCCACATAACATACACTAATACTAATGATAGCTGATGAGCTAAAAAACAGTCCTTGCATAATTGTCATAATGTTTTAAGAAAGTTTACAAGTTTGTATTGGGCCACATTCAAAGCTGTCCTGGGCCGTAGTGGCCCATGGGCAGTAGGTTGGACATGGTTGCTTTAAAGGAAACAGACAGTCTTGCTTAGTTAGAGGTTGAAGACACAGTGGGGTTGAAGATCTTATATGTTGTGTTTTTTCTGCCCAGGATGCTCTTTCTAAAAAGTTTTGATTGGGGGGAAGCTAAATATAAGATGGAAGGAGAAGTCACATTAGGTGGTGAACTTATTATACAACAAGTTGACAATGCACTGTGGAATTGTATGCCTGAAACCTATGTAATCCTTGCTAACAGATGTCACCCCAATAAGTCTAACAATAAAAATGAATTAAAAAATATTTGATTGGCTTACAGTTTTAATCAATCGGATCTTTGTTCAAATATCACTTCTGTGGTCAATCTACTAAAAATAGTACCTGCCATAACTTTATATTAATGTCGTCTGTTTTGTCTTCTTCATGGCAATTTCTGAAATTACACAATTTTTTGTTTACTATGTATCTAGTTCATTGCTGTGTCCTAGCACTTAGAACACTGTCTGACATGTGATAGGTGCTCAATAACGGCAGTGGAATGAGTGAACCCAACGGATGGTAAGCTCCACAGAAGTAGAGTCTGCCTTGTTCAACATTGTGTCTTCAATCCCTCACCAAGTGTCTATAGATATTTTAGAAAACCTATGTTGAATGTATGAATGAATGAATGAATGAATGAATGAAATCAAGGGTGATGTTGCCCTTAAAATTTTAATAAAACATTGTTTTGCAACTGTTAGGGGGCTTCACCCAACCGAAGAAAAGACATTTGTGCAGTAGAACTCAGTATGGCTGATGAAATACGTTCTTTTTTCTTCTATGGGGAACCTCAGAACTGAAACTGCAAGCTCTGAAGATTTGCGGTGTGTTTTTTCCCTCGCACCTGACCGTTAACAAATCCAAATGAGCATGGTCACTAACATAGTTAACAGGGTTTAAGTATACCTTAAGGTCAATGTCAATTCATAGTCCCTTTGGAGTTCTATCCATCACAGGCACTCTGCCTCTTTCTTCTCTTCTATTTTGAGATATCTATGATTTATAAAAATTTGGGAAAAGGAAGGAAATAATTTTCTGCATTATTGATGGTAATATAATTAGGATTTTATTGATTTTTTTCTTAAAGCAACATGAAAAGAAGCAAATATACTAAGAAACGGACCATCCCCAGAAGTGTAATCAGCAAGTGCAAACAAGCTCTGGAGAATATAGACTGATGTGAAATAGTAAACATGGGGTGGTTGGCATTCTCACTTCTCTGTCCATAGGTGTCTCATAGTGAATTTTCTATTTCTGCTGGCTAAACATATTTCCATTACCTTTCTTAATAAAAATGTTTATATATTTTTAGAAATCACAAAGAGAAAAAGGAATCTAAATTCATCAAAATTTAAGAAAACACTGACTGAAAGAGTACACCATTGCTCATTTTGATGTTTTTAAGAGCCAAGGGTGTGTTCTGCCTTTAATCTGAAGGCTCTGCTGCCAATCAGCAATGCTAGCAAAACAGGGGGTGTAGTTGCTTGTCCTTAGGGTGAAGACAAGATCCTACCTGTTATCGCTGAGCCTTAATGACATAGTCTCACTTTCTGATTCAAACTGTGAGTGAGATTGTGCTAGGAAATAAAAGATTCCTAGTCTGGCTGTACACCTAGTACTTAAGGTATATAAAGCATGTATTATGCATTATATATATATGATATAATACATGATATATAATATGTAATGATTTATTTAATCATAAATGGATATATATGAATGTGTGTATGTGTGTGTGTGTGTGTGTGTGTGTTTGTGCACATATATATATATATATATATATATATAGAGAGAGAGAGAGAGAGAGGCAAAAATAATTTTAAAATTTCAAACTAATTTAATTTAGATGTATATAGCCTTATTTACATTGAAATACTTACCAGTCTGGATTACTATTAGCAGTGACAAAGTTTTTAGACAAATTAATAATAAGGGCGATTTCTACTCCTTAAATTATGTTTTTGTTTTGCACTTTTATGGCACTTCAGGGAATCTGACTTTAGCCCATTAGCCTGGGACCCAGGGAAGGCAGGGAAAGGTTAACTGCTTGATAGGATCACCAGAGCAGCTGTGCTAAAATAGCTCAGATTTGTCCTATCAGAGGGTGCCCACATGTTTCCTATGGATAGCACGTGGCTCACATAGAGAGGGAGCTGGGCTGGAGCTCCTGGGAGAGGGAAGGGCAGGGACTCCCCAGTACAGCCCTTGCAAACACTTAAAAGAGAAGCACTGCCAGGACAAGAGATTGAAGAGACCCAACCAGGTCCCGGTTCTCATCTCTCCTCCCTTCCTCTGGTTCATCCTGATAAGAGTGCATACACCTCCTAGAAAATGAGGGATGGGTGATGTGTGTGACAGGAGAAGCCAACAGCACCCCCTGGGCCCAGAGGTCACCAACTATAGAAGCCTTAGCTGGGAAAGGGCAGAAGACTTAGCTTTGAGTCAATGTTGTAGAGTTGATTCTCCCATTTACTTTATAGGGGCTTTTTCCTTGACATTTTGATTTACTTTATGACTTAACAGTCTATTCTTCTAAGAATAAGCAGAAAGCTTATGGAAACTGCCTTCATTTCATCTAGAGGCAAGGCAAGATTATAGCCAATGAATATATTTTAAAAGGGTTGTGGGAGACCAGAAATTAAAGTTGTAGTTTGATTAACCTGTACACACACAAAAAAACCCCACACAAAACTGTAACTTCATTTTCCTGTACATGGTCCTGTGACTCACGGTGATGATCTAAAATAATTAGTTTAATAAGAAATCATCATTAAGAGAAGTTATTAGTTTTTAATCTCCCACACGGGATAGCATTATTTGAAATCTGTATTGTAAACGTTTTCTAAATGTATAAGCAAAATGTGTAAGAAATTGTCCCTAAACATGACTGAGGGCAACATCTGTTCTCGTTTGAGAACCACAGAACACCGTCAGGCTAGATGTTGGCCAGGGGGATCTAAGTATGTTCCGTGATAAAGTGACATTACAAGAAACAGGATGAAAGAGCTATGTGTCACAGACATAAATATAAGGAGGTGATTATTTGGACATTAATTGAAATGTACTTTGAAGAAAAGTGGGATTGCATAAGATGGTCTTTATCAAGATATTAAGAGCAAAGAACAAGGAGTTTCCTTGAACTTCTCTGTCCCTCATATCCCAGATCTAGTACAGAAGCAGGTCTTGTGGATGTTAAGCACTACACAAGCCTGTCCACCTCTTGTCATCTCCACATGATCCTTCAGTCCAAGCTCCCACCGTTTAACTAACCCTTATTACAGTCGCCTTCTATGGGGCTCCTTGATTCTATTATTAATTCCCTATAATCTATTTTTTACAGCAATTCAAGTGACCTTTCAAAAAGTATATATGTATATAATCAGATCAGTCTCACACTATGTAAAACCTAGTAATAGCGTGGAGAAGAAATATGTACTTTTGTAAATCCTTATGTGACCCAGCCTTTGCTTAGCAGTTGGACTTCATTTCGTATCACTTTCCCTGTCTTTCATGGTTCTCCAGCCAATCTCACTGTCAACGGAGCCCCAAGATCTTGCTTCCTTTTGTTTGTTATTGAGATCTCAGTTTAGGTGCCACTTCCTCAAAAAGGGCTTCCCTGACCATTCAATCAAGAGACAGTAAGTCACACTGGATCATAGCATGCTATTTTAATTCTCTGTTGATTACATATTTCCATCTGATACCATCCTTGTATATTTATTTACAAGTGTGGCTTATAGACTTTAAGGTAGCCCCCATCATCTCCACCTTCTGGTATTTGTGCCCTATGTAATCTCCTCCCCGTTGGTATGGGCAGGGCCTTTGACTTGATTCTAACAAATAGAAATTGGCAGAGCTAAAGGGATATCACTTCCAGAAATAGATTCCATTACATTGTGAAGGTGATGGGATGTCCTTCCCATGATTAGGGTACATTATAAAATACTCTGTTTCTCTATCAGACTTGCTCTAGAGACTTTCTCCTTTGCTGTCATGTCTTTAGAAGACCCCATGCTGAGGGCCCTGAGACAAGGAACTGCAGGTGTCTGCTAGCAGATGTACAAACACTTAAAACTCACAGTTCTATATCTGCATGAAGTAAATGCTGCTAACAACCATGTTGGTTTGGGAGAACCCTGAGACTTAGATGAGAACCCAGGTTTGGTTCATACCTTGACTGAAGCCTCGTGAAACCCTAATCAGAGGACCCAGGTAAGCCACATTTGGACTTCTGATCCACAGAAACTAAGAGATAATAAAAGGGTGTCATCTTGAGTTGGTAAATTAGCAGTACTTTGTTACCCAGCCAGAGAAAACAAGTACTACATCAGTTTATTTTCTCTCTCCCCAGCTAGATTGTAAACTCCAGTGTCCAGAAGAGTACCTGACACTTAGTAAGTGTTCAATAAATATTACTTTGAATGAATGAATGAAAATAGATTATGAAACATTTAAATGACAACTACATTCTTAGGATAATTTCAAATGTGAAAAAATGTAGTGAGTATGTATCATGTTGATCAATGTATAAGCCTTGGAGTTGAACGAACCTGGGTTGCAGGTACAGGTCTGGTTAGATTATGATTCCAGGCAAGTATTTTACCTCTGATTTTTTGTCATCTCATCTTTTAAATGGTGATAAAAACACCTACATCATATATGAAGTAGGTCATTATAAAGATTAAAGAAGATAGAATATTTAAGTCACAAATATGGCATATCATAGGCACTCAAGAAACTGTAGCTACAAGTTCTACCTACCTATTTGTTTCAAAATTATTCTAGAAAAGAAAAAAATGGTAATAAATAAATAAAAAGTAAAATGTATAGTAGAATGTATGGCAAGTGAAGTAGTGATAAGGGCATCAAAGAAAAGTGTATCTGGGAAGGGAAAAACATGTGTATGGAAGGTGTGGGTAGCGTTGTCAGAAAAGGCACTGTCCCTAATATTTTTAGGACTTGGAGCAAGAATACCAAAAGGGTCCACATATCATATATATAAATATTCTAAAATTAAAAATCAAAATAACAAGCTGTTAATTAAAATATATTCCATCCTCTTCATTTGAAATATATCTTTGTGATGACAAACTTTAAAAATTATGCATAAAAATAAAATAAAAATTATGTATAAAGTTATGGCTGTTATGAGATAAAAAATATCAAACATTACTGAATTTATTAATGTGTGTTTCTGAATGTCATGTAGAGGAGCCAGTCATGTTTAAGTGAATACTATAATCAAACAGAGAGAGATGTAATTCATGACATGTTATATGTTTAGTCCATGAAATTTGTTATATTTTTCTTCATTTCAGCAAAATTTCTGTGCAAATAACCAAATGTTCAACAATTTTCATTTAATCATCTACAGGTTCAAAAATAAAATGTTATTGTATTCTAAACAAATTTAAATATTATTTCATCAAAAAGGTAAATTAAAATAAATGTACAAATTTTAAAATAAAATTACTATGAGTATAAAAAAATTATTTATCACATCCAAATAGAAATTCTAAGTATCATTTGATCCATGATTTTAGAATTGAAGAGAAGGAAGTCAGATTTGTTATAAAGAGGAAAAACCGAAGACTACTTCTGGAGTATGAGGCCATAGCTTAGAAAAGAACAAACAAAAACCAAAACACAATGAAGATTGGATTGAGATTTTTTAATAATACAGGAACTTAAAGTCTATCACAAAAATGCTTAACGTTTATTGAGAACTTACAATATAGCAGGCATTCTGCTCAATGTGTTACATGCCTAATTCAATGTTTATAATACTAGATTACAGTTCTCGTTTTATAAGTGAAATAAAAGGAAAACATTCAAAGATGTTAAGTAGCCTATTTTTTCTCAGGTTAGTATTTCCCATCCTTTTCTTGCTGTGAATCACGAAGAACTACATTTCCCAGGCTTCCTTACCCTGCGACATCTGGGAAGATGTGGCCAATGGAAGGCATCTGTGGAATAATAGAGGATGGGAGAAGAAGCGAGGATATTTCTCCTCTTTGAGCTTGAAGGAACAGCTACTTCTCCTTGGTTCTAGTTCCCAACCGATGGCTCTCTCTCCAAGGTCTCAGCTCTACCAGGCGATGTCGATGGCTCTGGCTCCCAGGGGGCTTCAGGGTCCTTGGAAACACCATCGTCTCCCCACAGCCCTCCCAGCCGTGGGAGAGGGAGCCCCATGTTGCCAATCTCTAACTAGCCTTGTAGGTCCTATCTCAGCTCTTGCCTCATTTGAATAATCAGCTTTATTACTTAACTTCCTTTATTTGAGGCTTAATGTGGGTTTCTGTTTTCTGGCTTCATCCCAATGGATTAAAATCTCAAATATAAAATTCAGACCTAAAATTGAAATAGTCCCCAACCCCTGTGCTCGTAACAACTAATCTATAATGTTGCTATGAGAAGAAATCATCTACATTAAGGACAGAAAATATAAATGTGACATGAAATTATCCGTGATGAAACCACAATATAATTACATAACACCTACTAAAACTAAAATAACTATAAAACAATTATAAAATAGTATCTAAGACTATCATAAATCAAAACTGTTATTTAGCAAGTGTTACATTTCATTTACAAAAATTTTTTTTTGGTGGTTCCCTGGCTGGGAATTGAACCCAGGCCACGGCATTGAGAGTGCCGAAGCCTTAGCCACTACACCACCAGGGAACCCCCGATGATTATTTTTTCAACAATAATGAAACATTTGATTTGAAACTATCACTGATATCTGTAATATAATTCATGTTATTCTGTGTACAACATAAATTGGATTTTGTTGAATAAAAATTTAAATATTTGAAAAGAATTGATTCATTGCTAGCATTCTATGAATTCTAACAATAATGTAAAAATATAAAAATGGAAACACTATATAATCAATAAAATTGATTCTTTTCTCTTTTAATGATGAATTGGGGTTTAATAAAAAAAGACAAAAAGATAAGCTTACTTACTTTCAATGATTGCTGCAATCAAGTTGATAAAGATTTTTCAAGACATGCTCTATTTACTAGATTGTTATACTTATTTCTATGTGGACTCTCAGATATACCCTTGCCTTTGTTAAATTATTCTTTATTTAAAAAAAAGTTCTTATCTGAAATTGCTAAGTACTAGTCCAGATTTTAAAAGGTTGTGCTTAGGAGCCAAATTCATAGAGGTAGAATCATTTACCTGTTCTATTAATAGAATAAACAACACCAACAATAAAAACTGTGTTTTGGAAGGCCATGTTAAAATAGATAGATTGATAATATGAAAAGAATAAAACTGGAAATAATCAGAAAGACTTTTACTTCTAACAATGTTGGCCTAAGTAACAATTTTAGGTAGTAAGTTTTCTTTGTCCCCAAAGCCATCAATTTTATTAATACTTTAAATAAAATAAGATGTATTACTATTATACTGTAATATAAAATACTACATTTGACATCTATACAGACCCAAACTCAAGTCTAAATATATCTCAAATTTAACTGAAATTCACATAGTATTTTCATATACTTCCAAATCATTTTCTAAAAACAAGTTAAAAATCAAGAACTAATATTCATATGTAGATTTGTTTTCATTTATTCAGTTAATCACTAGCAATTTGAAGATGCACATTTTTTTCTAGTTCTGAAAAATTCTTAACTATTTCTTCTAGAATTCCTATTATTAAACAATATAGCCTCTCAGACTGCTATTCTTGATTCTTAACTTTTCTGTCATGTATCTTAAAACTCTTTTATCTCTATGCATTCAGGTGGAAGTGTACAATCCTATCTTTTAATTTGCTAACCTGTCTCATACTATGTCTAGTCTAGACAGTAACTCATCTGTTGAATTTTTAAAAATTTCATCATTGAATATATTTTGATATTTAGAATTTATATTTTAAAAAATATACTCCTGTTCTTATTTTATTTCTGCAACATTTGGTTTTGTGATTCCTTATCCTACCAAGAATTTCTTCTTTCACCTTCTTAAGTATCTAAATCATATTTATTTTAAAGTTATTTACAGATTACTCTTACATTTTTATATTTTATCTAGAATAATTACATTTCTGATTATTGATTTTTGTTTATGGATTTTCATACTGCCATGTTTGCTTGCGTGTTTTGGAATTTTAATTTGTAAACTCACTTAAATGTTTGTTTATTCTCTTCCTCTCTCTCTTGACTCTTTTCTGTCTTTTGCAGTTTTGAGATGACTTGGAGGGGTTCATGCCAATCAGTTCTTATAGTCATGGTTTATGACTCTTCTGCTGTTCTTGCCAACATGCTGACCTGTTTTTAAGCTAGAAGGTACCTCAACCCAGTTATTGGCTGTGAAACTCTATCCTTTCAACTTCTCAGGTGACTTTGTGTGTGCCTTCACCTTAGCCAATAGTTTGAGCTTTTTGAGTCTCATTTTAAAGGTGGTGACATCCACTATAGAGTCAAGATTTAAGCAATTAGCTCCAATCTTCTACCACAGGAGCAAGAGTTATATATCTATTATTTTAGTGTTTTTCTTCAAATTTTAACCCCCACCCTGTCATACACATTTTTTTTCTAAGAAAGTCTAGAGTTATTTTGTATTTCTATTCTTCTCTAAAATAAGGCAAGGACTTTACTACATCTTAGTTATCCATTAGACAATGTCCCTATTTCTTGTCACAATTATTATCTATTTTTAGCACATTTATGTATTTTTACTTTCTTTTTTGAAACATATACTTTATATGTATTAGCAACATGGCAGTAATGGATGCAGTGTTCAAAGCACATACTTACACTGTCATCTTACTCATTCTCTAACTCTATAATTGTAATACTGTTGCAGATTTAAAGAGTATGAAGAGATTGTCACATTTCTACTGGTCTAGCTTACAGATTGTCATAGGATATTAGTATTTCAAATGAATAAGTGGAATGATATTTAAAGAATTAAATTTATGTTTAAAATAATGTTAATAGTGTAACATTATTAAAGCAAATATTCAAAAGAAAAATTTTCACTATTTAATATACTTTCTTACCTTGATATGACTGATTTGTTTTATACACCATACACCTGGAAAACTAGTGATGTCCTTTTAGTCTGTTCATATCAGAAATCCAGGCAATTATTATACATTGTTGCCATATATCACAGTATTTTAGGACTCATCTGGATTTAATTTTAAAGCTTGTACCAGAGTATCTGGTGACAAATTTCTGTCCTTTGAGATGAATTTTATTTTTAACAATGACCAAAATTATTCAGAAACAAGTTTCTGGATTTGTTTTATTATTTAAGCTGAGTGATGCATTTTTAGAACCTAAGAAAACATTTTAGAATAAAAATTATAGAGTAGGTCTGTGTGTTTTGTGATTTATTAATTGGGTCTACAAATAGTTTCCAAGAAGTACTTCAAAATAAGTTCTATGCTGTTATTGCAGCTTTCTGAAGCAGTTATTTTGATACAGACACTCAATTAAATGGTAAATCCTGGCATATTTGTTGAAAAAAATCAATAAATTTTCCTAATTTAGTAGGAAAAGGAAGAAATAGAAAGAAATCTACTAGTCAAGATGCTCAAATTCTTAATCTCAAGATCTCCCATGAAATAACTCAAGTTCTTGAATGAATAGCTTCCCTTCTCTAGACTCAATGTCCCCCACTGTCAGATGGTGGTTGGTGGAGGGTAGCCAGGATATGGTTTGGGGGAAACATTTTTTAAAACCTTTCTAGTGATATATATTTAAGACATTAACATCCTTTCATATATTCCAAGGTAGTTTCTATCATTTGTTAGCCTTTATTTTTCTAGGTTCAATAATCAGGATGCATTTTATAATTCTACATTAGATATTATTTTCCTAAACCTTTAACTATTTGATAATTTTTTTCAATTTATTTTAATATCCAGTGAATCAAACTGGATTATAAATCATGAACCTGACATGTAATATAGCAGAGATTTACCTCCAGGCTTTTGTTGGCCATTTTTGAATATTTTCCAGAGTTATACTGACTTATTCACAACACTGGTTTGCCGAATCATCCAGCACGTGAAAAACTGGGACACCCTTCCTCCTCTCCTTTTCTTCCAAGCCTCTGGCTTTTAAAACCAGGTTAGAGCCACATCATTATAAGTACCCTGAAATGTTGTATATATAGTTTCTTTGATTTTTATTCCTGAAACTAATTTTGTTCAATAAATAGGAAAACACCATACATCATCACAATAGCAAGACAAAAAAAGTAACTACAATTTTTTTCCTTGTTTGTTGCTATGTTTTACCTTGCCAACAATAAGCATAACAACACCTTTAGAGCTTGATTCAATGTGGGACTTAATGAGACACAGATAGTGTCTGTATCTAGTGGAGCCCAATAGAATACGAAAAGGATAATCATAAATCAGTTCAGGAAAGACAACAAGTTAGTAAAAAGTTAATATTAAGGGCTATTAAATTTTAGATCTCAGGAAAGTTGGTGAAATTTTTCATCTCAAAATTCTAGTGAAAAAATCTTGTTTCTTTGATAATGTATGCAGGACTTAATTTTTATTTTTTTCTTAATAAAGTGTGTTTGTATTTTTATTTTTTATTAAATGTATTGGAGTGACATTGGTGAGTAACATTACTTAGGTTCCAGGTGTACAATTTCACAATACATTGTCTATGTGTTGCACTGTGTACTCACCACCCAGTTAGAAAGAGACTTGAAAATCAAAAGAAATATATGGTGACAGATTTAGGTTTTTATTTAATGTCTAGGAAATGGAATTGGTAACTTGACTGATAAAACGATAGCTTTGTTTTCTATCATGATTATTTGATGATTCACTTTTTAATGGTATTTTAATAATCTCTTTAAGAAAAATAAGGCAAAACTATGGTGTGTGACTTTAATGACCTTAGTTTTACTTTATTGATTTGACCCCTTTATTCCTAAAACTGTAGTTCCTCAAATTTTCTTATGCCATTTATTGCAACTGATCAATACAGGCAGACAAGTCTGTGACTGTGGAACAGACAGATAAAAACAAAGAAGACTATGGTTTTCTGTTTTTTATTTTTATTTTTTAAAGGAATTCCGTTGTGGAAATTTTTACCCGTCCTCCTGTCGGAAAGGCCCAGCGGCACTCGGAGCACTTGCAAGTTCAGGCTGTTCGTTCCACGCCGGCGGGCCCAGAGGCGTTGTTTCCGAGGTCAGAGCCCCGGACAGAGGCGGATGGGGAGTGTACAGCTTAGCAGTTCCGTAATGACAGCAGTGTCCTGCGGGCGGGCTAGGGCTGGCGGGAAGGAGGTTCGGGGAGAAGAGCCAGGAAGGGACTGGAGGAGGGGGTCCCGGACTAGGCTATCAGCCATTTC
>PVJL010016947.1:0-19562 GCA_004026885.1 Lyroderma lyra | reverse complement strand
GGGATCAATAGACAAAGGGGAAAAGTCACTATTAAATATCTTGCAACCACAATCTTCTTATACGAGTTTGGGAATACCTTTCTTCTTCCCCTTTATACTTGTATTATGCTGATATGCTGAGAATGCTATAAGACCATTACAATCACGTTCATATTGAAACAGTCCTAGGCAAATTGAGATCATTTAAAAACTGAATTTATTTGGAAGAAGGAGGTTTGAAGGCTGAGCTGCTACAGGCCAATAATTCATCTCTTAATAGATAGATAAATAGATAGATAGATATAGAAAAATCTATATTTAGAAAGATCTATATAGAGATCTATGTAGACATATATCTAGAGAGAAAGATTTCTCAAATACCTAAATTTTACAAAATTGTTCCACATATATTCTAGTATCCTTAGAATGCATAAATACATACTACTTAAAAGAATATTAAATATTTGGGTGAGGCTGAATGGCTCAGTCCATCACTCACTAATACTGCAGAGTGGAGAAAAGAAAATTGCATCGCAATGCTATGCACCAATGCTATGCACCAATGCCATGCACCAAAAGCAACACTGTCCAATATGGTGGTCACTAACCAGATGGGCTATTTAGATTTAAAGTAATTTAAGTTAAATATGACTAAAATTTGATTTCCTCAGTCATATTAACATTTCTTCATCTAGCAAACGTGTCTGAGCCTCGATGTGTCAGACATTGGGTATTATAGACACTGGGTATACAATTGTGTACAAAATCAAGTCCTGTATTCAACATCATATTAACAGGTAAGTAATTTTGGTAACTGCTGTTAAAAGCAGCAGAGCCTGGGGGAGCATGGCTGGCTAGGTGTACGCAGCACAGTGATTTTTAGACTCTCCCCCGTCTTGGGGCACTGGTCCCCTAGTGGAGAGGGAAACTTTGTATGAGCTATTGCAGTCCACCAAAGACCCACAGGTCGATTGAAATGGTCAGAAACTGGTTTTCAACCTTCCAAAGATCTCAGAACTTCCCCAATTAATGGTATATTAAGAAATCAAAAAAAGAGTTTTTTGCTGTTTTTTAAATCAATAAAGTATGTCTTATCACCCAAAAAGATACATTAATGGCAACCAAAGAAAAGAGTAGCAAGTGATGGAGAAGCGTCAGTGATTTAGTAACAAAATTAAAAATATCAAATGATGTTTTAAGCAAGAAGCCAACCCAAACAAAACAAGGATTCAATTCTGTAATCTGTAATGTCATTTTGGTTGCCAGAGGGGTGAGCAGTGAGGGATGAACAAAAATGGTAAAAGGGAGTAGGACAAACCCCCAGTTATAAAATAAAATAAGTCACAGGGATGTAATGTACAGCACAGGGAATATAGTCAGTAATATCAATAACTTGGGTACGGTGACAGATATTACTAGACTTACTGTAGAGATCATTTCATAAGGTATATAAATGTTAAATAACTAAATTGTATACCTGAAACTAATATAATATGGTATGTCAATCGAACTTTCATTTAGAGAAAATACTGCAAAGAAGTCGCTGAGAAATTTAGACCAAATGTGTTACTATGCTGCCATCTACTGGCCTGTGTTATTTTTAAAATTTATTTTATTGCAATCTAATTTCAAGCTCTAATGTTACACCAGATATTTTCCCAACATAGAGTAATACAAATAAAAATCTGTCACTCTGTCCCCAATTTTCTCCTAAAGTCTAAAGATTTGTATATTCTTTCATACTGTTCTCTCTGCTTATATAAACATGAACAATCTATTCACTTACATAGGGTATACCCACTTCTTTTTTCAAAATATGGCATCATTTTATATGTGCATACACAGAGACACAAGCATTTTATGTATACATATAGGTTTTTATTTTTGCCAAAATCGTGAACTAGCACAGCATACATAGTCCCTTCAATCAACCAGATGAGATAAATTATTTTAAAAAGAGGTAAACATGGATTCTAGGCCAGGAAATTATAATAACAGTGAGAGACTAGAAGACTGAGGTTACCCTGAACTGAAGTATGTAGTGAGGATAGGTGTGTAGGTGGCTAACGCCCTAGAGTGGAATGAGAGAACACTTGAAAAGAACATTTTTTAAGTTTTACCCTCGGGTCCCCCAACATGCTGCCTTGCCCTATGTTTCCTTGAGACAATATCCACCTGCTTTTCGTATCACTGAAGTAAGTGCCTACCGAGAAAAGATTTTGAAACATTTATTGATTTAATTATTATTATTATTATTATTTTTGGTTACAGTTGACATGGGAGAGGAGATTCTAGAAAAGGTAGCAACTAATCAGCTGCTTTCAGGTATTCTCTTCCTCATCCTCATCCTCCAGAGCTCCAGGCTTGTGCATTAAAATTTAACTAGACCATTTCTTCTCAGTGCTACTTCCTTCTAAGAACCTAGCTCTGTAGCTGCTCCTCCTATCATCCTTTCACCCCCAGAGGAGAGCCACCATCGAACTATGCATTTATGCTCAAGTCCCTCTCACCAGCTCATGTCTAGTGGCTTTGATAGATGACATGGAACATATCCCCTGGTGGGTCCTCCGGCTTCACACAGCATGTTCGATCCAGCATGCCATTTCCCTCAGCCTCTATCTTTCTTCCTCCACTGTCTGCCATGGCAACAAGAGCATTTCTGCTTCACTCAGCCTTGGCTCTTGCTTTCTTCAGGCCTAGCAGCAAGTTTGCCCAGTCTCCTAGGGTCCTTGCCAAGGTGTTAAATTTCGTATCTCAAGACAGTCAATGAATGTTACTTATCCAGTCTTCCATTTAGCCTTCCTTCATCAAGCACTCTCAAAACCCAATGCCGGCAACTGGAGTACTCCTCTGTCAGTACGTACTTACTCGTATAGCATTTTCTGTGCACACTCTTTTCCCTTCCCTATCAGACCCAGCACATTCCTAGCTGAGTGATTGGCCTGGTTATCAACTGAGGAGGTGGGACTATCTCTTGAGGAGATACCTATTGTCTGGCAGGGTAAGAGGTTCTATAGCATCTTACAGCATGCGAGAAGGGCTGCCTCTTATTAAGGCGTAAGGAAGTGCTTCTGCAAATTCTGAAGGATCAAGGGATCTGCAGAACCATATCCCCAGAGATATCCATCCACTCCTCTCCATCTTACATTTCAAAGTCCCAGGTTTTCCCAACCAAGTTCTGACCAAAACACTGCAAATTTGTTATGACTAAGCCTCCACACTCTGGGATTCCAACCACCAGATCTTCAGCCTGCTGCATAGCTGTGCCCAGTCTTCCTTTGTAGGAGATTAGGGCCTCTTTGCAACTAGCTCTCACATGGAGCCTTTAACTGTAAATGATGCTCAGTGTCTCCTTACCCCTATACAGGCAACAGTGTAACTTAACAGTAACCAGCCAACTCCACTGTCTTTGTGGGCACTCCTCTTTCCCATTTTTCAATTGCTTGGACCCTCATACCTGCAGGGGTGTCCCATGTACCAGACATTTTTTTCAGGTCTCTGCTGGTGAAATCTTTAGCAATTCAACTATCACCTTCTGCCAGGGATTATCTGCATGACATGCAGGATAGTATCCCCTTGGCCCGTCAGGCAGTGGAGTTAATAGGTTCTAAATTTTCTCAGACCACGCAATCAGATCTCAAGGAGGTGGGGGACTTGAGTTGAAAGAGATTTCTTGGAAGAAATTTCTATGACAAAAAAATGGAACACATGGTAGAAGAGTCAAAGAGAGCTCTCAGGATGCACTTCAGGTCTGACCCTTGTGTGGGGAGGAGGGAAGGAGGAACAGTTAGCTAGGAAGAGTCTCACATGGCAGCGCAGTTCCAAGAAAATTTAGCCAGGCCTATGGGGAGTCCTTAGGTCACAGTAGCCCATAAAAGGAGTCCCACATCTCCCAGGTACAGGACTGCCTCAACAACTCTGCTGAATGTGATCACAGACTCGGAGACACCCGCAGGAAGCATGGCTACAGTATGAGTGCGGTGCTGGGCTCAGAGCATAGCAGCTGGGCCATCTGTCCATTATATTCTTCAAAGCTGGAGATCTGAGAGGCACATTTCCGTCATCATCACAACCATGGACCCCTGCTTAAAACTACACACAAAGTAGACTCCAGAAATGGATTAGACACATAAGTGAAAAGGAAAAAAAAATAATGTTTACATACAGTAGACTCTCTAGTAACTGGAACTCAAGCTACTGGCCCTCTCCAGCATTTTGCCGGTTGCTTGAGATTTTGCCAGTTGCTTAAAAAAGTGCCAATTGAGTTCCAGTTAACAGAGAGTCTGTTTATATTTATCCATCAATGCCCATGGGTGCTGGTGAACTGGGAGTCTACTGTATATGGAAGGCTGTCTTTGCGACTCAGGATAAGAAATAGATTGTTAAAGCAAAGTATAGGGAATATCAACTGTAAAGCAAAAACATTAAAAAATACATTTGACTATTTACTGCTTCTGTTCAGTAAATAATATCCATAGAATAGAAAAATATATTTACTGTCCTATGACCTCAACATTGTAAAATTTTCTACAGCACACACAAACTCACTTTCAAATTACACCCCAGTACAGTTTCTTCAGATTAGCTGGAAAAGTTTTAATTTTCCTAGAAAATTTCAAGTGCAAACCAAAAATCAAGAACATAGAAATTTTGCATTTGACACGTATATGAGAATATGATACCTAATGCAGAAGGAAAGACACATATTCTTAACTGATGCTGCCAGTCTTCACCACCCTTAGAATCAGTAAGCTGTCTGTAACTGTTAAAGGAATGAGAGAGTTTTTCTCAGTTTGAATAAACTTCCCCAGGTTATTAGAATAAGCAATAAATCAGTGGTTCCCAAACTTTTTCCATTTGGGTACCCCTTTTAAACTCATTTCTATAAATTGTATCCCTGTTTTCAAGACAGCTGTTTTTAAATACTGACACTTTTGTTCACTGCCTATCTTAATGTAAAATAGTGGAAGTGAGGTTATAAGTCAGGAAAGAAAAATTACTACACTAAAAGTACAAACCACCAATTTAATTTTACAACATTTGGAACACAGTTAAATACTGATAAAGATGATCAAGAATTTAAACACTAAATTAAAAAACTACTTGAAAAGAATCACAGTTAAAGACAACCTACTTACTTTTACTCAGTCAGTAACTAAACTGATGAAACATTCTGGCTACAGATGTATTTATATGTTTGGAGAAGTTCTAGAAATGTCACTAATAGATTGTTCTGAAACTGTGCATAATGATTGGTAGAAGAGCAGTTTAGGGGAAGCAGTCATAGCCACACCCTCACCAATCATCATTTGCTATGTGGTCTAATTTTGAAGTGTCCCCATTAACAGTGATTCAAACTTAACATCTATTGTTCTATAACTAACGTGTTGCATTTTTTTAACTTTACTTGTTTTTTTCACCATTACTGATTACTTTTTGCATACCCCTGAACAGCCCAGCAAGTACCCAAGGGGGTATGCATACCACCACCTGGGAACCAGAGCAGTGAATGATTAATCTCACAGTCTTTGAAAAATAACCAACATAGATTTCACCTCTCCCAGGTGCAGGCAGTAAAAAGAAAGATGTTGTACCTTAACCTTTTAATTTAAATAAATTCTCATATTTATAACAAATACTTATAACTAACTGCACAAACTGAAAACTTTGATTGAAATAAGTACATTAACACATTCTATTCTTTTTGTTCTATTTAATTAAAAATATAGACAGTATGATAGCTATGCCTAGATATTCCTAGATCAGAATCGGGGCCATGCACTTTCTTTTGCATGGTATAAGATAATCAATCAGTATCCTCCTGAAGCTTCTAGGACAATAGCTTTTACAAGGATCATCTCTCAGGAGACAGAGATGCTGAGTAAGTGGGATTCCAGGTATGCTCTGCTTACTTCAACCAGAACAGCTTAAGTGTGATGTATTTCATATATTTACCTTCAGCATATATTAATAATTCAGTTAGAACAAATGGTTCCACTGCTTCATTCACCTACCCCACCCCCCGCAAAATAACTGCTGTTATTCACTGTTTTAGGGGAGCATTTGTTATATTTTATGACCCAGTTCAGTAGAAACAAGAAGAGAGTTGGTGGTATAGGTTCTTAAGTAAATAGAAGAGAGCTTTTGAAAAGAATCAATGCAGGGGATTATGATAAACATATAAAGAAATTTTGGGGTCGAATACATAGGTAATATTTGAATCTGTGGCAGTAAATTAGATAACATAAAAGAGAGCCTTCATGACATTTAATTTGGCAATGATTTCCTGGATATGACAGCAAAAGAACAACAACAAAAGAAAAAAACAGATAAATTGTACTACATCAAAATTTAAAACTTTTCTACATTAGAAGATATTATCAATAGGGTGAAAAGGCAACCTATGGAAGGAAATATTTACAAATTATATATCTGATAAGGAATTAATAGCCAGAATATATAAAGAACTTTTACAACTCAACAGCTGAAACACAGAAGCCCTAGGGAGTTCCCTGGTGGTGTAGTGGCTGGGCTTTGGCGCTCTCAATGCTGTGGCCTGGGTTCGATTCCCTTCCACGGAACTATCAAAAAAAAAAAAAAAAAAAACCAGAAGCCCAAGTTTTTAGAAAATGGGTAAAGTCATTGAATAGATATTTCTCCAAAGATATACAAATGGCAATAAGCACATGATACAACTCTCAATAGCACTAATCATTAAAGAAACGCCAATTAAAACCCCAATGAAATACCACTTCGTATCCATTAGGACAGAAAAAATAGAAAATAAGGGTTGGCAGAGACGTGGAGAAATTGGAGCTCTTGTGTATTTTCGGATAGGAACATGAAACGGTGTAACTCCCATGGCAGTGTCTTAATCCATTCTGGCTACATAACAAAAAACCATGACTTAAACAATGAAACATTTATTACTCACAGTGACGGAATCTGGGAAGTTCAAGATCAACTTGCCAGCATAGTTAGTGTTTGGGAGAGCCTGCTTTGTTATTCATAGATGGCCATCTTCTCACTGTGATCGTACCTGGAAGAAGGGACAGGAGAGCTCTTTGAAGTCTCTTTTGAAAGAGCACAAACCTCACTCACGAGTGCACCATGCTCTCGACCTAATTACCTCGCAAACGCCCCACCTCCTAATACTATCACATTGGGAGGTAGATTTTTAACATAAAATTTTTGAGGAGACACATTCAGTCCATAAAAGATGGACTTAAGTAGGAAAAAACTATTCTATTCTGGGTATCTATCAAAAAGAAATGAATGCAGGGACAAATAGATATTAAACAACCATGTTCACAGCAGCTTTATTCTCTGTAGCCAAAGGGTGGAAGCAACTCAAGACTCCATCAACAGATGAATGGATAAACAAAATGTGGTATATATGTTTACATACAATGGGATATTATTTGGCCTTAAAAAAAAGAAAATTCAGACACATGCAACAACATGGATGAACCTTAAGAACTAAGTGAAATAAGCCAGTCACAAAAAGATACACTGCATGATTACACATAGATGAGATACCTCTAAGGCACCTAGAATTGATAAATTAATAGAGACAGATAGTGCAATGGTGCTTGCTGGGGACTGGAGGAAAGGGAAAACTGGGAGTTCATGTGGAATAGGTACAAAGTGTCAGTTTGGGAAGATCAAGTTCTAAAGCTGAATGATGATGATAGTTGCAGAACAATGTGAATGTACTTAATGCTAAATAACTATAGATTTAAAATGGTTTAAATGGTAAATTTTGTGATGTGTATATTTTATCACAATAAAACAAAAAGAAACAGAACATGAGAGAAGGCAGAGGCAATGAAAAGACAGCCATAGCAAGACTGAGGCAGAGACAAGTCTCCAGATACAAGCCAATGAACTCTTGGAGCCACCAGAACTAGAAAAAGTAAGTAAGGGTTCTTTCTACCGTCTTTGAAGGGAGTGGAACCCTGCTGACACCTTAATTTCAGACTTTCCATCCTCTGAACTGTGAAAGAATAAATGTCTGTGTTTTAAGCCCCTAGGTTTGTGATAACTTATTACAGCAGCCTCAGGAACCTAAGACAGTGATGTATGAAGCAAAGTCATCAGCTGAGAGTGAGAGTGGAAAAGTAGCTGAAGGGGTTTGAAAAAAAGAGGAGAGGTGAGGAATCGTCCAAGAGTGTGGGGAAGTGAATGGCCTGGAAATACTTGTATATAAACTGATTGCCTGCAGCATTAGGAGCTACTTTAGGATCACGAACACAAATTTAAAATTAGATATAATTTGTGTTGTTTTCTACATGCCTTTTTATTTGCACACAGGTGCAGGGGGAGAACCATGGGCACTTGAATTTATCCAAGGTTATCTTCCATCAGGAGAATACAAAGTGAAAGAAGCAAAGGAGTTGACAATATACAAATCTGTAAAGTGATTTTAACGATTGTGGTTTTTTTTAACTGCTGTAATATCCAAGTGCCTAAAGCATACCCTGGTACACCATAGGAACTGAGCAAATATCTCTTTATTGAATTACTGAATGGCATGATATTTAATATACGAGGCTTCTTTGAAATAAGCATAATCCAGTAGAATCTGAGCTACTGTGTGTCATGACTCCTTAGGTATGTGATAATTTCCATCTGTTCCATACCAACATGACAACACCTGTTTGTCAGCTGGTATCAGTTTTGTCATCTCCCCTTAGCAGAGAGAGGACAAAACTATCAGTTGAAGAAAAAACATTATTCAGAGAACTATCTCACCTCTCACTCAAGAAAGACATATTACTATTGTCTCATAAAACAATCCTTATGCACTATAATAGTTTCATCATAGTAGCCTATTAACAGGAAGCAATAGCAAAGCAGTAGCATGTCGATTTAAATCAACACATGCTTTTTAGTACTTGAGTATTTTCTATAAGAAGTTCCAAATTCAAAAGTATAGGCTTGGGCACAAATAACTGTATGCAATTTTTTGATATGGTAATATATTAAAATCTACTCAAGTAGATGCCTGAGTGAAACAAGAATAATCTTATTCATATTAAAAATGTGATTATCGACAATCATAATAGCTTACATCATTGCTCCCATCACATTAGAAAAATTAGGCTGGGACGTTGTAGCTGTTTGAGGTGGTACAGCCTAAAAGATAGACTAGAATAGTGGCCAAGGACTGTGACTCCCTACCTCCAACCCCAGCAATGGGCTAGTAAGCAGGAAAAAAATAAATCTATTTTTTGAGAGCCAACTTTGTATCAAGCACCATTCATATAGTAAATCTAATTGATAATGATTAGGGCTTTCAGAGTCAGAGACACCTGGGGTGGGCGAGAATGCCATCTCTACCACTTTCAAATATGAGATTGGGTAAATTATTTAATATCTGTGAGCCTCAATTTTTATTTCTGTAAAAATGGGGTTAATTCCTACCCAAAAGGTTGTTGTAAAGTATTAAAATATTGCATGCAAACTTTGATAAGTACTGTTTATTTGCAATTACTATAATCTCACTTAATTGTTTTTCTATTTCAGTTACATATTTGTATAGAGGCATAATTCACATTTAATAAAATTCACCTTTTTTAGTGACTAGTTCTATAAATTTTAACAAACACATACAGCACTATAACCATTGGCACAAAATATATAACACTTTCATCATCTCCAAAACTCCCTTCTAGTGAACACCTCCCTGCCAACACCAGACTTTAACAACTCTGGTCTGTTTTTGTCCTTATGAGCTTTGTCTTTTCTAGAATGTCATATAATGAAATCATGCAATATGTAGCCTGTTGAATCTGGATTCCTTTACTTAGCATATTTCCTTTTAGGTAATCTCATTTAATTTGCAAATACATTACTATTCTCATAGAAGGAAAATTACATTCAGAAAGTTAAGTAACGGACTCAAAGCTGTCTTAGTGAAAGACGGATATTTTCTCCCAGTTTTGTCTCCAAGTTGAATGCTTCTTGTTCACTATGCTATATTGCCTTCTGTTGGCCTATAGCTTATTAAACTTTACTACCAGTTCTGGAATTTACCTTCATATGCAGCCATTTAGTCCTCTCCTGTCCTTTAAACAAAAGACCAGAAAACTGAAAAACTAGATGACACCAGGGTCGTTAGAAGAGTTCTAAGAAAACTTTCTGCCATGTTCTGCCACGCTAGCATTCAGTGCAATAACTACTTTATCTAAATACAGTTCACAATTCAGTTCTTATATACATCACACAGTGTGAAGAGCATTTTACATGTACTCTTTCACTTAATTCCTATAATGGTCTGGAAAGTTATTATTAATCCCATGTACAGAGGAGAAAGGTACAGAAGGGCCAAGCAGCAGTGGTATGGGGGAGCCAGGATTTAGACAGGTGTATTTCCCTCCAAAGTCGGGCTCAGTCTGCCAGTCCTTCGGGCAACCTGCAATGGAGGCTGCCATTTAATGCCTCAATGTGTGCTAGTCAGTTGCACATACATTAACTAATTCTCACACAAGTCCTCCACATAAATGGTATCAGCTCATTTCCTATAAGAAGAAACTGATGTTCAATGCGTTTAAGTAGCCTGTCCAAGTTCACGTAACTGTTAAGAAGTCAGAATTCCATTCTAAGTCCATGACTCTTTTTACTATCCCATGAAGAACTGTGGCAGGAAATAGGGAGGGAAAAGATGTAAGGGAAGGGAGGGGAAAGGAAGGGAAGGGAAGGGAAGGGAGAGAAAGAGAAGGGAAGGGAAGGGAAGGGAAGGGAGGGGAAGGGAAGGGAAGGGAAGGGAAGGGAAGGGAAGGGAAGGGAGGGGAAGGGAAGGGAAGGGAAGGGAAGGGAAGGGAAGGGAAGGGAAGGGAAGGGAAGGGAAGGGAGGGGAAGAGAAGGGAAGGGAAGGGAGGGGAAGGAAAAGAAAGGGTGTAACTATATGTGCTTCTCAATCGAATGAGCTTCACTAAGTGTTTCTTTGTTATAGTAGCTAAGAAAATATATGCAAATAAACTAAGGGGTTCTAATAATATTAGCTAATATTTCTGTAGTGCTTCCATTGCACAAGGCACTAATCTAAGCATTTTATATATGTTAACACATTTATATTACAAAATTCTTACAAGATAGTTACTAGTATTATTATTCCAATATTACAGACATGGAAACTGCTAAGATTTGAACGCTGGCACTCTGATTCTAGAGTCTATCCACTTAAAGCACTAGGCGGTACTAAGTTTATTTCAAGTGTACTTCACCTAAATATTAGAGGCAATGACTGCTGAATACTTTTATCTAAAATAGTGTTTCTCTTTAAATGGATACCATTTAGTTGTAAGATTATAATCAGGGCTAAACACTATTTATATTTATGCTTCACGTAATTGTCAAAAAGAATAAGGTAGATATGTGTTTCCCAACATAGAAAGATCTTCAAAATATTAAATGAAAAAAAAAACTATACAAAGATGTGTATAATATAATACTGTTTAATTAATATATATGTTTTCCTCTAGATATAAGGTGTATATGTATGTTCTATTAAAAAAAAAATGGGCCTTAATAACACTAGTTGCTCTAGAGAAGCAAAGGAATAAAATTAGGAAATAATCAAACAGAGCTTCAGTCCCATTTCTAAATGTTTCAATATTCACAAACAGGTATATATGTTATTTTTGTCTAATTAAAAAATTATTCAAAATATATTTTTTCTCTGATCTTCCCTTCTTGTTTTGTTCATTTTGATAAATCTCTCTCTCTGTCTATATATTATGTCATCTCTCTCTCCAGAGAGAGAGATGACATAATATATAGAGATAATATAATATATAACACATATAAACTATAATATATTTATTACATTAAATCATTTTGGGAAAATATGGTTTGATATAAATTTATTTGTATGTACTGAGAAGTAGGTATTTTTAAAAGAAAAATAATTATGTATAATAAATGTATTATACCCCTGTGATACATGGAGATAGCTGTTTTTTCAACAAAAAATTTAAAGATTATTTCTTGAGTTATGTTATAAAAACAAGTTTTAAGAACATCTGATAGTTCATATTGAGAACTTTTATGTGAAGGTTTCTTTAAGATAGCTGTAAACCTACCAATAATCTTCTTTAAACTCTTAATCCTGTGCATTCCTCAGGTATTTCTCATTTAAATCCTTGCAACCAGTTTCTTCTTCAATGAAATTAGTCAATACCAAAAAAATATTGCTTTCTTGTTGGGACTATTCTGTCTCTGGGCTGTTTTCTTCAAGCTATTCTATGGGTTGAGGCTTTTCTGTTCGGACTTGTCAAACTAGTTTCATTTCAATTACTTGCAATTTATTTCCTTATTTCTTCCAGCTGTAGATATTTACTATATCTAGAGATGTCATACAGTTGATTAGAAAGTCAAGTTCAGTGGGTGCACACCTCCAAGATCTCATCCTTTCTCCTGTAGATGATGTATCGGTAAGTTCGGTTTTGTTTTGTAAATGGCTTATTTGCTCTATTATCTGTCAGTGCCCAGATTCCTGGCGTGTTGGAGGACTGCCGGTGGTGGATTCAATCTCCATGGAATTCTGTGAGATTTCTAGAATGACTGTAGCAGCTGAATTAATTATTCTCTGTATTTGAAATCAGTATTTTTGTATTAAAAAGATTATTGTTAGTATTATTTTATATATTGCCAAGTTCAATAGCTGGGATGTTAAAAGTTAATGAAAAACTATCTTCCATTGATTCTGATCTGGGGGAGGGAGAGGAAAGGTGTTCCTTTGCTTTTAAAAAGCCTCCTTTCAGCAATCTGACTAAATTTAGCTTCCATAGCACTGTCCCTTCAGCTGTGTTCCTTGTACCTTATAGTCAGTCCCCGGCAACAAATGCAGCCTGGGAGGTCAGCAGCTACACAGGTACCTGCCTTCATCATAGAAAGCTCAGAACTACTTGTTAGAAGACAAGAAACAGGAGATTCAGATTGGGGAAAACATCTCAACTCTCTCACATCTTTCCTACTAAATAGTAAGAAAAAAGAAAACTATGAATTGTTTCAAGTTTTCTTTTTCAGATGGGCTTTGCTCTATGCAAAAAAGGGGGAGGAAAGTAAGACTCCTTGGCATAACTTTATAGAGAATTTAAGTAGTAAGTTTAAGCATTCATGATGACAGTAATATTTCACCATTGCTTAGACTTATGCCATTTTCAAAACATTTTTACATATGTTATTTCATTTAATAGTCAGGACACCCTTGTAGAATTAGTAGAACAGGAATCATTAATTCTCATTTTAAGTGCGAAATCTGAGGGAAATAGGAAGTAAGGGGACGTGTCAGGTCTACAAAGCAGTATGATGACAGAATCTGAGAGCTAATGTCCACAGCTCCTTAAGTCCAGTCTTCCGGGGCTCTTGCTGACATTCCAGATGGCAAGGATTCCACCTGGCAAATTTCAGAGATGAGAATTTGACAGCAAATGGGCCACTAAGTTAGTGAACCTTACTGGATTTCCTTCCCCAGTTAAAAATTATATATTTATATCAGCCATTTAATGAGTACATAGTAATTGCCAAAGGGTCCCCGAGATCCTTAGAAAGGGTCTATAATGCTTCGCTCATAATTGACAGTCCACAAATATTTGTTGAACAAATGAATGCATAAATAAATGTAAATGTCAATCATTAATGTTTAGGTTATTTATAAAAATTCATTGAATTTGAAAAGCATAGTCCATGTTTATGGAAATCACAATATTATATTATATTATATTCCATCCTTTCATACTTCACATTCCCCAAAATTATCCTTTTAAAAATATGAAGTCTCATGTTTAGAGATACCAGAAGTCATATTTTCTAATGAATATTTATGTATTTACAGGA
This sequence comes from Lyroderma lyra, assembly GCA_004026885.1. Classification (NCBI taxonomy): domain Eukaryota; kingdom Metazoa; phylum Chordata; class Mammalia; order Chiroptera; family Megadermatidae; genus Lyroderma; species Lyroderma lyra. The sequence goes on along the minus strand of PVJL010016947.1, from coordinate 5,741 downwards.
ATGTTTTCAGTTTAAGGAAAATAAATTACAGGAATAATATTGGAGATCAATGCTCTTGTTCAGGGAATCCATGACACTTCTTGAGAAAGAGAGGGGACAGAGCAACACTGAATATTTATAATTTATTTAAGATAAATTCATAAAACACTAATCCAGGATTTGGAGGAGACGGCAGATCATACTAACAGGCAAATTTAAAAATTTAGACAGCCTGAACTCAGAGAAGGAATACTGGCAATGCCTATCTCACTCTACTTTGTACAGTCTGTGTATTTGTCACATCATTCCTGTTCTTTCTATGTGTTTGTAGTTTTATGGTTATTTGGTAGGTTACTTTTTGGGCACAGGGATGACAAAATTTTTTCACATAAACTCATTGTAATTGCTTCTTCGATTTCAGCTCATAAAAAAAGTTTTCATAGGAATGCTCTACTTTGGGAGAGTGAGGGAAATGTGTATTATGACAACCCTATGTCTCACACTTATTCTACAGTATGATCTACAGTTATACTGACATTCTTCTCTATTAATAAGAAATACAATGTAGAAATATTTTTGTCAAAATATGTTTAATTCATATCTTTGCTGTTTCTGCTGTATTGAACATTGAATCTCTTCTTTATGGGTTTAGTGACCCTCCGCTTTACAATTCAGATAGTCTTTAGTGTTTCTATTTGCTGTGAATATCCACTTGTATTTGCCTTAAGCAATATCCATACCTCTGCTTTTCCCTATAAATTGGTTAATTGGGTGAATCACTCACTTAAAATCTCAATGACTTCTTTTATACAAGATAAAATACCAAATGACTTCATCTGAGATTACTGTCCTTTTCCCAGAAGTTTACATCTCTCTCTTTCTATATAGCTCATTATTTTTGGCATTACTCAATAAAGCAAAAATTAGGTTCCTCCTCTTCATTATCATCTTTTAGAGAAAAAGATAGTCCTGGGAAAGTCTTTGCAAACATTCATGTTTTATATTTTAATTTTATTCTGAATACTCATTTTAATCACCTTGCTAATTTGCCAAGTCCATTCTCTAAAATATTAAAAACCTCTTAAAGTTAAAATTAAAACATTAGACTTAAAACAGCATAGTAACATAAAAATGTTTCTTACTGATTACTAAACTTTATATAAATTATCAATTAAATTTTACTGTTTTGTTCATTTTCAGCAAACTCATACTGCTTACTATGTACATTATAACAGTGCATTTAATTCTCAAAAAAGTCCTTTGATTAGGTACTATTATTATCTCCATTTTATAGATGAAAAAATAACTAGCCCTATATCATCACAGGCTAATGAATAAAAGAGTTGGAATCAGAGCTTAACTATTACTATATTCAGCTTTTCCTTTTCGTGTGTGTGTGATATTCAAGAGAAAACAAGTTTTGTTTTTTAATTTAAAATTTGAGTAAAAGATTCACAGTGCTAGTCACTAAGTAACTCACAAAGCTGTGGCAACACTTACATGAGATAACCCACTTACATGAGACCCAGAGAATGAATTTGGTATGTTCTGGAGTCCTTCATTATTCATGTCATTGTCTTACATCTCTGGATAGTTTTTATTATTTTAAGGTAGGAAAAATAAAATTTAGAGAGGTCTTATAAATTTCTCACAATACATTAAAGAGTTACAAGCAGGGACTGAAGCCAAACTCTTCTGACCCCAAAAGACAGGGTTGTATCTACAATAACAGGAAGGTGAAGATTTAAAGGAATTTTTAAAAATCTTTGTCTTAGAAAAACTCTGTTTTCTTTTATGCTTATACTACTGCCACACTCAACACTTCTGATACCAGCTGTGTGGGGATTTTCCCCAAGTAATTCTCTAGCACCAGCTGTCCTACAATTCATATAAATTCTGACACTAACCAGTTACCACAGATCCCATGGGTTCAAGGCTTAGTCTCATAAGACTGTCCTCACCCCACTTCAGATGCCAATCACAAGTCCAGGCTGTTATCTGTATTTTTGACCAACTGGCTATAAAGCAGAGGATCCCATGATACCTGCTCAGATTTGATTAATTTGCTGGAGCAGCTCATAGAACTCAGGAAAAAAAATGTATCTATTAGCTTACTAGTTTACTACGATATTAAAGGACATGAATGAACAGTCCGATGAAGAGATAACATATAGAGGTCCAGAAAGATCCAAACACAAGATTCTGTCTTGGTGGAGTTGGGATATGCCACCTTCCCAAACATGTATACGTGTATACCAACCCAGAAGTTTTCTGACCTCCATCCTATTAGGATTTTTATGGGGGTCAGGCACAAATAATTATTAACCCATCTTCAGCTCCTCTCCCCTTCCCGAAGACTGGGAGTGGGAGTTGGAGCTGAAAATTCCAAGCTTCCATTCATGGCTAGGTCTTTCTGATGACTAGCACCTATCCTGAATCTATTCAGCATCCCTCCCCAAACATATCCTCATCAACTAAAGACACCTTGTCACCCAGAATATTCCAAGGTACTTAGGAGCTCTAGGTCAGGAATGGGGTTCAAAGACCAAATATTAGAATGAAAGATGTTGCTAGTGCTCTTATTACTTAGAAAATTACAAAGATTTTAGGAGCTCTATGCCAGGAACCAGGGGCAAAGACCAACATGTATTTTCTATTATTTCGCAATCATTAACTCTCATTTTTGTTACCTTAATGTAAATCTGTTATGTGTGCTATTTTAAATATTTACAGAAAAGTTGTTTACAATCTTACATTATTTTTAATCACATGGCACAAATTGAGACAAAAATATTATAGATTATACCTTGAGTTGCATGAGAAAAGAAGCCATGTCTTATCCTTGCCTCCCTAAGCCCAACATGATGCTTAGACATAATAGAGGCTAAATAAAATGTTGTGAAAAGGAAAAATAGGTGGATAAATAAGTGAATGAGTACATAGTTGAATGGGTAGGCAGACAAATGAGCAGACAAAAGAGGCATAAGAAATATTATAATAGCTACTCAATTTTTAGAAGTAGTTTGTTAGGACATATTTGTGATACACAAGGTTCTGAACCAGTATTTGAATACAAAGAATTTTTCATACAGGCGTTGTCAACCCAGTCTGCGTCTTAACCTCCAATCTGATATATATTTGACAATTTTAATAGGTGGGAGGACTGTTTATTGTGCTAAAAACATGTTAGGGCTAAACCAATCTCTCTCTCTTTCTCTCTCTCTCTCTCTCTCTCTCTCTCTCTCTCTCTCACACACACACACACACACACAATATTTGGTGGTATCTATCTTTTCTAGTAAAGTAGAACATTCTATAGTAAGTTTTTGTTTTGGTACTCAATCTCTTATTTTTTTGTTAATATTACATTTGATCTCCATTTTAGTATGGCACTCTGGGCCACAGTGAAACACATCTTTTTGTTGATTAATATTACATTAAAACTATTCTTGGTATTTTCTAATTTTCTACTACCCTATATATCTAAGCTTTCTCCTGTAGAGCAACTCCAAAATGCTACTGGTACCAAAATTACATACCATAAATACTCTCACACTGAAACCACCATCTTATTTATGTGGCTGATTTTTATTAATGTGCAATAATAATTACAACAAAAATAGCAATAATAGCTCACATTTATATAGTATTTTCTATATGCTTGATTATTTTATATAAGTCCTATGATGTAGATATTAATTTCATTTTTGTTTTACAAATGGAGAAACTAAAACACAAAAGGGCCAAATGCCTCACACCTTGAGCTAGCAAGTGGCAGGTTTAGGATTCGAACTCTGATAGTCTGGCTCCAGAGAACTGGTCACTTATCATTAATGTTATACAACTCCCAACTAGAAGTTAGTTCATTCCCATTGCATTAATTTAAACTAACAGGTGCCTCTGCCTAACACAATAAAACTCTGTACTTTGCTTCTATTGAAGGTGAGAAAAAGTTAAATGTTGGTCACAGCTCAGAATACAGGTAGAGAAGACCCTTTTACTTAATCAGGACAGGGAGATCTAGAAGTAACAAGAATCTAAAATTAATTAAATAGACGCTAGAGTGAAAACAAGGATGCAAGAATCTGGAATAAATCCAGCCCAATAGGCCAGATGTAATAAGCAGGGAGTAATTGTGTCCCTGTTAAGAGGTGGCAGGGGTGACAGTATTACTCCATGAAGATAAAGTATATCCATGGTGAATCCAGAAAAGGTGTTGTCAATCCCCTTCAGTTCATGTTTTACTCTTCCAGCCTCAAAATCTTTAGTTATGTTCTCCTTTGGCCAGTGTGCTCAGTTTCCATCCCAAAGACCAGAGTGAAGGCATTTCCCTTGATTGATGAAAAAGTGGAGTCTTACCATTTTTTTTTCTGAGTCCTCTGAATTCAGCTCAGCCTGAATCTCTTCATATTTTCCATAGAAAAATTTTCTTTGGTCTGGGTTCACAGAGGTCTTTTATTCGATTTTTGTACCACACTCTTTGCCCTGCTCCTCACCCCACCCATATCTGGGAATTAGATAGATAAAGAGTATTAGAAATTTTGTTTCTTCTTTTTTTTTAATCACCTGAAAAAGAGTCATTTCATGGAGCATCACATGGTATAAATACACCCAGAGCCATGTTTTCAAAACTGTGTTGTGTGAAACATTGGAATCCCACAAGATATTGCTAAATATGGGATTCCATATTTACCGATGGAATTCAATTTTACACCACCCTCTTTGTACCTCTTAATTTCTTCCCCACTCTTTACCCAACCACCACAACACCTCTCCCATCTGGCAGCCATCAAAAAATTCTCTGTATCAATGAGTTTGTTTCTGTTTTTATGTTTGTTTGTTCATTTTGTATTTTAGATTCCACATGTAATTGAAAGGACAAGGCATTTGTCTTTCTCTTTCTCACTTATTTCACTTAGCATAATGTCCTCTAGGTCGATTCATGTTGTTGTAGATGCCAAGATTTCACTATTTTTATGGCTGAGTAATATTCCATCAATTCATCTATTGATGCACACTTAGATTGCTTCCACTATAAGACTACTATTATAAATAATGCTGCAAAGAACATACACAGGCATATGTCTTTTTGAATTAGTGTTTTGGGTTTTTTCAGATAAAAACCCAGAAGTGGAATAAATGGGTCCTGCCTTACCTTATTGTAGCCTTCATTTTAAGTCTATTTTGTCTGCAATAAGTATTGCTACCCCACCTTTTTTTATTTCTATTTTCATAAAATACCTGTTTTTCATCCCTTTACTTTCATTCTGTGTCTGTCTTTTCATCTGAACTGAGTCTCTTGTAGAAAACTTATATATGGCTCTTGTTTTCTTATACACTCAGGCATTTTACATCTTTTCCTTGAACCATTTAATCCATTTACATTTAAAATATTTCTTTTTTTTTAAAATTCATTTTTATTGTTAGACTTATTGGGGTGACATCTGTTAGCAAGGATTACATAGGTCTCAGGTATACAATTCTACAGTGCATTGTCAACTTGTTGTGTAATAAGTTCACCACCCAGTGTGAGTTCTCTTTCCATCACCTTATATTAAGCTTCCCCCCCTCCTCTCCCACCCCCTCCCCTTTCTCCCTTCCCTAACCTACTCATCCCCAAATAAACATTAAACTATTGATTGTGTCCATGGGTTGTTTGTTTGTTCATTTCTTTTTTCTTTGTTTTCAGTTTTATATTCCGCATATGAGTGAAGTCATACAGTTCTTTGTTTTTTCTGTCTGGCTTATTTCACTAAGCATGA
>PVJL010016946.1:0-19573 GCA_004026885.1 Lyroderma lyra | reverse complement strand
GGGGGGGGTGGGGGGGTGCGTAAGACGGTGGGGTTGGATTTCTGGAGCCCCTCCACATCACCAGCGTGGCCTCTTAGTTATGTCCTCCAAACCCCAGAGCGCCTCAGGGAGCGATGTGGAAACCCCTGACTAGTCCGACCTCACTTAACTCTCATACTCTGCAGCCTAAATGTCATTGTCCGCACATAACGAAGGGAGAAACCGAGGCCAAAGTCCCACAGGGTGGGAGTGCAGCCAGGAAGACTCCTTCTGAGGACCTGAACTTACTGGCTGTCCTTCAGCTGAGGCACACACACGGCCGCAGGTTTCCGGGAACCACGGGGACGACCTCCAGGGGAATCATCCCCCGGGCGGGGAAGCCCACTTCGGCGCAGACGCAAAGCGGATTACAGCTGCCGCGGCAGCAGGCCCCGCGCGGCCGGCGGAGCCGGAGGGGGTTATTGCTCAGCTCCTGGGACTCCCGTGCATTCAGGTCTTTCCTCATCCACCTCCTGATCTCGTGGGCTCCTCTCCCACTTCCAGCAGCGGGACACACAGGCTGCCAGGCATCTGGTAGAAAACTCACGATGTACGGCTAAGCCACAGCGGCCTCACTTCTTCCCCTGTTGCTTTCCTGGTGCCTGGCTGCCCCAGGGTGAGGGAGGGGGCCGGCGACAGGGCCGAGAGAGCTGGCGAGCAGCTGGGAGCGAGTGAGAGAAACGGGAAGCTGGGCGCTAGGAGGAGGCGGGGTGGAGAGATGGGAGTGCCATAGGCCAAGGTGGAGGAGCAAAGGCTGTGTCAGGACAGGGTTATGGCTTTTGTTAAAAAAAAGAAAAAAAAAAGTCTGCTTAGGAACTTCTATCTCTTTGTAGGCAGGACCCTCTTCTGTCATGGCCAATTGCCAGTCAAGACATAAAAGGGAAGCGCACACAGACTGCCCCCAGGGTAGGGGCCAGAAGGAAGACGGGGACTATCTCAGACCCAGAGATGGTGAGTGGAAACAAATGGCGATAGGCCCCCAGAAGGGACTCCAGTGGTGGAAGTAAGGAGAACTTACAAAATAGCCCAAAGAAGATGGAGAGAAGGAAGCGGGGACACAGGAGGTCCTGAGCGCTTTGTCAGCCACCTGAGGGCGCTTACACGGCTCCCTGCCGGACGGGGCGGGGAGACCGCTGCCAGGCTGCAGGGCTCACGGAGCGAAGAGCAGGCAGCACTGACATCTGGGACTGTCGCTCATTAACACTGTAGACCGGGACATGTTTACAAGACTTTACCTTCTCCTTCTCACCTCCTCCTCTTCCTTCTTCTATCCCCCTCACTCTCTTTTCTTTTCTTTCTTTCTTTTCTATTTCTTTCTTTTTCTTTTTTTGTATGAAATCACCCAGCAGACCTTTGAGTGACTAGGCATCTATACAGTTAGATTTGCTAAGTTGTTCTAACACACTATTTTTTTTCATATAATAGAAAATTAACACCCTTTAAAATTTTTCTGAACCTGAAATGTCTTGGAAAGCAGTCCTTGAACAGAATCATAGTTTTATTTATTTATTATTTTTTTGCTTTCCCTTAGGAAATTTAGCATGAACCTGTCTCCCTCTTGTGGATTTAATCTTATCTCTTGGTTGTACCGTATGTAGTAAAATCAGACTGCATCTTACTGGGGATGTCTTGTCTTGTCTCTCTAAGGTCTTTCTTCGCACAAGAAAAAGAAGCATTATTATAATTACTAAAGAAAAAGCTTTAATTTTCTGAATTGAACAAGTATTTTGAAATAAACTTTTAATCTAATACTTTATAGTGCCAAAATTCTGCCTGTAAAATCTAATGCTTAACAATTTAGCATTAGTTTGAAATTGCTTAATTCTATATTAGACTAAATTTCTTATTGATTTTTATGGTTACGGAAGGGAAAGACCACCATGACAAAACTAAATTTATGTTTCCTAGACCAAATTCCGGAGTTCTTTGTCGAACTGTTAGTAACAATGACACAATATAATAATACTTAATATTTATTCATGATTTGCTTCTTGCCAATCCTTAGGCCAAGCACTTCACCTAAATTATATCACTTACCCCTGGCAATAAAATTATTAATCTAATTTTACTAGAAAACTGAGGCTTAATGAGGTTAAATACTTGCTTAAGATCCCATAATCTGCTGTTGAGGTTTAAATTGGATTAATATCAATAATCCTAAATGGAGACTGAGAAACAAAGACTAACAGAAGCATACATTAAGTTGCTCACCCAAGTTTTGGCCATTGGGGGATGAGCTGAAGGCTATGTAAATAATACATAAGCTTTTTGTGTTTTGTCTTGTTTTTTCTTCTGACATATTTTGAAGGAGCTTGTACATAATGTGAGTTGATTATATTTTATTATTATTTACAAGGTTAAATTAAACTTTAAAACATGGAATGCTTATGATTAATAATAGGGGGACATCACTCATGCCATAAAGGGGAGTTGGGACCCAGAGGTGGTGGATGGAGGTAGAGATGGTTGCCTCACGTCATTATGGCTCTATTAGTGCTTCTAGCCACACACACCCCATTGATTGTGTGAGACACTTACTACAGACCAGTATGAACATGACATGACAAAGCTGCATTGCTGATTCAGAAACCCCTGGGGCTGGACAGCAAGAAAGGGTAGGGTGACAGAGGCTCTTTTGAAACAAGTTGATCTTTTACGTATTCACTATGACATCTTTGTCAATTTCTATAAAATGTCATTCTGCTATTTTTGAACCAAATTTAGGTCTACGTACAAGAGTCAGAATAAATAGATGCTGTTAGTAGCCTCTGTTAAATTATGGAAATTTGATTGCTGTGGTGATTCCTTTTCTCATAAATTGTCTGTGAGTCAAGAGGAGCCATTCCTGTGATGTGAATAACCTATCACCTCTACAGCACTCTGCTCTTTTCTGAGACCATCTGGTATAGCAAAGAAAAAACATGGGTCCGATAGTTATTTTTTGGAGCAGCAATAGTTGATATTAATTGCCAAGAAGGCAACATAAATACAGAGCAATTCTAGAATGGCTAGTCAATGAGACCAGGTATCTTTAAGCATAAAGAAAGAGGCTTGGAGATAGTAGCTTACTTTGACTTAGTGTAAATATTGTGTTCAAGGGGGTTTAGCTTTAGTTACTGCACTTGAGCACAGCATTTATCAGAATGATTTCTGCACAAGAATCCACAAAACAAACAAACAAACAAACAAACGAACCCAACCTCCACTGGCTAAATGAGGGGGCAATTTATTTTCTCTCCGAAAAAAGAAGTGCTGAGGCAGCTCCAAGGTTGATTAATTCAGAGGTTAAATGATGTCATCAAATAAATCAGTTTCTTTCCTTTCTTTATAATCTAGTTTGAAATTTATTATTATTATTTTCTTTGCAGGCACACGTATACAAGAATCTCTGTTTTGAAAAATATTTAAAAATCTATGAACACTTTTTAGAAAATATATTTTCCCATAAATATTTCCAACTTTTAAAATCAGTTTTCTGCATTTATGCCATCTATTCCTATTCTTTAATCTTGCCTCTGAATGAGAATGATTTTTTTTTCTGTCTACAATTTTTTCTCATTTTTATGAAATCATCTTGCCGGACCCCTTCCCTAGCCTGGCTTACTACAGTCACGAAATGGCTGCTGCAGCTCTAGGTTTTGCACAAAGACGTGAAAACATCCGGCAGAAGAAGAGATTATCCAATTATCTGTACCTGGGTTTGTTTGTTTGTTTGTTTGTTTTTTAAGCATGAAGGAAATACTTTCCAACATCTCCTAGTAAATACTTGCTCCTAGCTTAGTGGTCACAACTAGATGACCTGCCCTTGCTTAAAACAATCACTAGCAAAAGAAGTTGTTTTACCGTGATTGTTTTAGACCAAGATTTATCAGTGAGTCACATGGGAAAGGCATAACCTGTGAAATAAAATATGAATCTGCCATTGTAAAAAGGAGGAGGAGAAGGAGAAGGAGTGACAAAGGATGACTGTTGTGTTAGCAACTGAAAAACTTTGTCTGTTACATATGGTTTGGGGTATGCGAGTACGTGTACATATGTTTTCTTTTTGAAAACCATTTCTTTTAAAGATCCTATTTATAGTCCAGACCCCATCTCAACCATTTGGAATGTAACTTGGCAGAAATAACCATACTCAACACCTATAGGCGGTTTGAGTGAAACACCTCTTAGTTAAAAACAAAAGAAAAGAAATTGAAAGAGAGAGACAGAGAAACAGGAAGAAAGAGACTAAGAGTTATGAGTTGAACTCTCTTGACATTAAGGAGTTACAAAGAATAAACAGTGTTTAGTGCTGTTGCTTTACATTTCAGTCTAACAATGGGCATTTCCCAACCAACAGTTTCCAGATCAACCGAGAAGAAAGCCTGTGAAGTCATTGTTTCAAAATATACAAGTCATGTTTTCTGGCTGTAAAAGTAATTTTATATAATAAAAAAATTAATATTTACCACACTACTATTGTTTAGGTGTTTGTGTGTGAGAGAGAGATGAGAGATGAGAGAGAGAGATAGAGAGAGAGAGAGAAAGAGAGACAGAGAGACAGAGAGAGGGAGAGGTGGTAGATTGAAATTGCATGGTGGTTGTTAAGAGAAAGTGCTTAATAAGTCTCTTGTATACAGAAAATGAGGCTCCAGGGTACGTTTAGAAGGAAACAGCAAAGAGACAGTGAAATTGCTCTGCGTGTGAAATGAACAGGGGTGTACTTATGGAAAGAGAGAGGAGGAAAGAGAGGAAATGAGAAGTAAGCAGGGCAGCAAGGCAGGAAGCTATAGCCTGAATTAAAAATGAGGAATTCCGAAGGCAGGATGATCAAAAGACTTTTATGAACAAGGATGTCCAAGAATACATTTGAACTTGTGTGATATAGACTCCTCTTTGGTCATCCCAAATCTGTGCTGTCTTGCTTCACATCCTACTGTGTTGTGTGTGTGTTTGGGGGGAAATAAAGATGGATAAATTCCACATCTACATCTGTGTGGAGGAGTGGGTAGAGAAGTGTCACAGCGTTGATTCAAAAATACATGACAAGATTTCATAGGCCTGCTACTCCAGAGGATAGTGGAAGATCTTCGTACAGTCTTTATAAACTCATTTTCGTAGACTTGGACAAATACTTTATTTTTATTGTATACCTACAAATAACTAAATGCTGAAATAGCCAAAGATTTGCTCTCTTGAATTTTATATAGTAAAATTGCATATAATGTGATTTACTGAGGTGAGTTTAATTGGTGTGGACAATTAAAACAGATTTGTGTGGTTGTTTTTCTTCTTTAAAGTATATTTTCCTTTTACTTCTATGTTATGCTTCACCTTTTGGCAGTAAAAGTTAAGACTTAGGTTGAGTGTCTGCCTTAAGCCAGGAGGCCAGTTTGCTTTTTTTTTTCCTCCACTGGCTGTAGATGAATGTAGATGCAAACTCTAGTTTTTTATAAGGCAAAATATTGATCCTTAATATCAGTTGTTAATAAGCGGACACATGGACCTATGATAACATTTGTGAAAGCATCACTTAGAGCACTTGGCTCATCACCAGGGCTTCAGACTTGCTTCCTTCCTTCAGATGACCTCTTCACTGAGGTGTCCTATTTCAAATTATGATTTCTAACCCTGAGGTTTAAGGATTTTTCTTAAATATCACATATGGACCACGGACAATATATTAATTGCTTTTTATTTTAAGGAACCAATAACACTGTGGTTCTAAAATCTGAGGAAATGTTCATGCCAACTTTCTGTGCCTATTCCTGGAATAGCCTTCCCAAATGAGTGCTATAATGAAATCTTTTCCCACCTGTGGGCCAGAGAACCCCTAGTGAGACTTTATAATTTTACACGTTATTTAGGAATCATACAGGCACTTAATAGTTTTATTTTTACCTGTGTACGTGTATGACTACGTGTTAAATGTACATAGGTACTATTGTAAGTAATAAACTGCAAGTTTATTGATGAGTACTGCTAAATTAATAATAGCTGTTTGTTTCCAGAAATTTTTTCAGTCAGTGAGATACTGGAATTATGACCATTACCATGTTTTTAGCTAATAATTTCTTTTTATGTTTAAGAAAAGGTTTAGGTAATAACAAGAAACAAAAACAAAATTATCTTAAAGCCAAACATTGGTTGCATAAAACATGGTACTTTCTTATAATTTTAATAACAGACATGTGACAAAATGGAGGGATCTTGAGATCATCATGCTAAGTGAAATAAGCCAGACAGAAAAAACCAAGCACCACATGAGTTCACTCATAGGTGGAATATAAAACTGAAAGCAACAAAGAAACAAAAACTCATGGACACAGTCGATAGTTTAGTGGCTACCTGAGGGTAAGGGGGGAGTAGGGTGAGAGAGGGGGCAGGGTGGGGGAGAGAGGGGAGGGGGAGCCAAATATATGGTGATGGAAAGCGAACTGCCTCTGGGTGGTGAACACATAATACAACACATAGACGATGCACTGTAGCATTGTACACCTGGAACCTACGTAATTTTTGTTAACCAATGTCGTCCCAATAAATTTAAAAATAAACAAATTTTTTTAGGAAAGGAAAATGTGCCAATAAACAACAAATCGTGTTGTAGAGTAAAATATTGAATGACAAGGAAAATACGTCATCAGAATATTATTATATAGAAAAAAGCAGGTTATTAATCAATATAATGGTATAATCTACCATTTAACAAATAATAAAAATACAGATAGAATATAGAATAATAGGTTATCATTATAAGGTTATTACTGATTATCTCTGGACAATCAAATTACAGATTTTTTATTTTCTAAATGTTCTATAAATTCAGTTATAAAAGAAAATTTACATTTATTTTTAAGGGTCCTCTTATTAGAGTTCGCTATTGTCCCAAAATAAACAGTGTTGGTAAATGACCCTTGGCTTTCTCAACCCACTAGAAATGCTAAAGTTGTTTAATATTTTGGGTGTTTGAGGCAATGCCCATTAGCTTTTGCTGGCAGCCCTCTCGCTCACCCCGTGGTCTGTAGCAGTCCTGCTAATGATGTGAGTTGATGCTTGTCACCATTATTTGGGGAGAAAGTGCAGCTGGGCACTTTCTCAGGGAGCAGGAGGGGCCTTCCCTACCAGCCATGAGAAAATAGGGAGTCATTTAAAGACATGTTGGGATTATAAAATCACTAAACAACATGTATACGTGAATGGGTGTATATAGTATGTAAGTATGAGCATATAGTATATATGTATGAATATGCAGTATTTTTCAATTGGAGAAAATTGTAATTAAAACGAAGCATTGCTCTGGGCTATAGTGGGCCATTAATGGCCCTTTTTGCTGAGCTGCAGATGGACAGAATTATATTGCTTTAATAATATGACTCTTAAGTGCCAGCTGTCATACAGCATGGCAGCCCTCCACGATAACAAAGGCCTTATTAAGTGGTTTGCTGGAATAATTTGCCTGCTCTCCCTGCCTTTCTAGCAAGTGACAACTCTGCCCCTCCGCGCTCCCCAGACCTTCAGTGGACACGGTTAATCACTGAAAGAGAAATCTGTGCCATGTGTGATGGGATGGTAATTTTTTTCATACTTCCCGTCTTCATATTATTTTTACACCCCGTTTCAAAAGTTTTTAAATGAGGTTGGTAGCTAACATCCTGTGCTATCATTCATTCTGTGGCAAAATAATAATTGCTAATTTTCTTCTTCAGAGAACCAGAGCTTTATCAAGAATAACATTATGCAAATGACTATGCAAATGTCAACCAGAGGAGTAGCTGGAAAAAAAAAGTTCAGATAAAACCTTCAGAACACATCCAAAGTTTGCTGAAAAAAAAAATAACTGAACATTTTAAATTATAGGTCACCATGGTAGCAAAAGGAATTTCTTGCTAATAAGAATTTTGTGAGAAAGCTCTGCACGCAAAATGAAAGGTAGGGCGTACATTAGTATTTATTCCAGCTTAATTTATTTATGATACTATGGTTGTCCTTGCCAATTGTTGAGACTCTTTGGAATGAGTCTTTTCATCCTGTGTATGTTGTCTAACATTCCAAAATGCTTAATGTTCTACCTTCTATTAGCATTAAAAATTAATCCTTTATTTTCTCCACTATTAATATATTTTTCTTAACATCAGTATTTTTGGCTTTTTTTGTTGTTGTTGTTGACTATTATTGGAAGAAAGTGCATGGGAATACAGAGAAAATTGCTCAATTCCTTCAAAACATCACCTCTAGGGTATTGGTAAAGAAAGTGTGTCTTTAAAAACTCTACATTATTCCTTGGAATACATCCATTGGAGCAATGAGGAAAGAAGCCTGATTAATAGGAAAGATGTAACTGAAAATAAAAAAATAAAAAAAATTTTAAACGAAATTTAAAAAAGGAAGGATAAGCCCCAACACTGTTTAATTCACATATATATGTGTGTATATATATTTAATGATTAAAAAGGTAATAAACCTGATGTTTTATTTTTGCTCTTAGTTTTAAAGACTAAGTCTTTGAATTTAATACAAGAGAAGAGTATTTGAAAGACCTTTGCTTTAAAATCTACTTAAATAAAGTCTCTGCCTAAGGCAGACCTATATGATAGTGGAAGAAAAGACAAAGGTCTTTCTGCTCTAATACGTCTCTCTCACCTAGGCCTGAAACTCCCTTTGGAAAGTCCCTCTGAACCATGTAAATCTGTTGCCAGAAAGTAGTGACACACTGGACTTGGGTAAATGGAGCTGTGCTGTCTGCATCTGAATCACGGGCTGATTACTGCAAATGTGGTCCCCAGGCCCCACCCAGTTCTACCTCATCTACCTCACCCAGAGCCACCACGTTTGGGGCCTGGGATTGGCATTTGCAGCAGACTCAGTACTCTAAAGAGCTCCTCTAGACCGTGAAAAATTAGAATGGGATCAATAAATTATTAGTCCCCCTCCCGCAAGGAGAAAAAAGACAAAGGAGAGAGTAGTTTTATGATGATGGGTTGGGGTTTGTTGGGTAGGGGCAGATAGGCTTCTAGAGTTTAGAGATGAAAGGGGGATAGAAAATGGAGAGGAGAGGAGATGGTAGCTCTCCAAGAACATGTCAATGAATTGATACTTTTTTCTAAAGCCCGATACCCACTGAGGTTTCTGGGGTAACGAAACTCTGTGCCCAGGAGCCAAGGACTTGGAGTCCAACAGATCTGAGGAGGACCCCAGCTACTACCTATATTAATTAACTTCTCTGAACCTCATTTTCCTCATCTGTGAACTAGGTATAAAAGTAGAATTGTACAAGGATTAAAAGTGGCTGAAGAGGGAAGATAAAATAACATGACAGTTAAGGATGTGGCTATTGGAACGTCCAGATATCATGTCCCAGTTCCAGCATGTAATACTTGTGTGACCTTGGTAGGTTATTTAATCTGCCTGCACCTCAGTTTCCTCATACATTCCCTGGTGTTAAAAATTTGATATCTACCTCATAGTTGTGGGGTAGTTAAATGAGAAAATACATGTAAAGAATCTATAACAGTACCTAATAACTCAATAAATATTACCTCTCATCATTATTTCTTCTATAAAGCAGCTGGCACCTTGTGGGAGTTTAATAAATAATAGCTATGACTAGTAGAAATAATCACTCCTGGCTTTGAGATGGTGTCTGTTGCCAAAATCCTCTTGTGCAATCCTGGCTGACCCCCATGCCTTGTTCTGTCTGTCATAACAGTGTTATTGAGGTTATTCTCAATAACGTCTGGTTAGGAGACTGACCATTGTAATAGTGGTATATGCACATGCAATTGAGCAGAAGACTGTCTGAATGTTTTATAAAGGTGGGTGGAAGGAGGGGCCAATGGCCTGGGGTGAGCTGCAAGAAGACTCCATCCTTCTGTAGAGCACAACAGTTGTGTCAATGACAGCAGCGTCAGCTAGTCACCTCGGTAAGAGCTTGATCTCTTGGAAGGTAATGGACACACTTTACAAAAAGGATTTGAAAATCCAAAAACTGTACTTGCTTGATTAAATCCCTATCACATCCCCTCAGGTTTTGTTTGCCACCTTCAGTTGAACTGCCCAACAATCCCCACAGCAATAGCTACATGTTTTTCAAGTTTGGAAACAGATGTAACAATTTTTTTTTCTCTCGTGAATACTGTTTTTTAAATTTATTATCTCAAATTTTTCAAATTTGGAATTGGTGCCCAGTTCATTTTCCTTTGTTGCCCCGTAGGCCCTGGAATCTCTGTAGAAAAGTAAAGGATAGGAGAGGGCTGTTTGACCTGTGCCTCCCGTGGACCTGGAAGTAATTTACAGTTAAATGGAAGGGGGAACTGGAGTGGGGGCAGTATGGTCCTCACGGATGAGAGACGTAGAAGAGTGCAGATTATTGCCTGAATCTCAAATTTCACTTTGGGCAGATGTGATACTACCAGTCCTTTGTGGGGAGCTCTAAAAGGCACTCAGCTGAGAGAAATCTGTGGTGTAAACATTACAAGCTTAGCTGCCATGGGTCTACTAACTTGGTTTTGCAAAACTGAAATGATTGGATGCTAGTTAATTTGTGTCTTTACATTTAAGGCTTTAAAAAGATGTCATGGATGACATTACTGACTAGAGACTTTTAAGGAAACAGGTAAATTCCTCTCATGGCTCAAGCTAAGTCCTATAGTGGGTATAAGCGGAACGCCTATAATATGAAAAGCAGGTCTCAATGCTCCTATTGGCTAATATTGGTTCACTGGGTTTATCTATAGACCTCTCAAGCATTGTTTTCTTTTTATTAAAATCGACAGCCTGGTTGTTCTCATGGAATGCATGAAAACAATCAGCATGAAAATGTACAGCATAATCAGAGAAACCTTTTAAAGTGTTGAGAGAGAAAATAGGAATGATCATTCTTTCCATGTAAATAACCTAAAAACGTTATTCTTTGGATGAGGATACAATGAATGTGACAACTAAAGTTTCAGAAAATCTTTAAATTCCAGTTAGCAATATTTATAGAGCACCTACTGTGTGTTTGAGGACAGAGCCTGCCTTCAAGGACCTTACAGATAGTGGGAAAGATTTAAAAAAAAAAAAGCCCACAAACTTATGCAAATACAAGATCTATTGTATAATGCAAGAGTATTTGACACCCAATAGGTTCACTTTGTGAGTCATCTATTAATAGTTACAGAGAATGTAAGGTATGTTTTAAAAACTGGTGATCAAGGACATTGTTTGAAGATGCATTTGAGTTGGGCCTTAAAAGAAGCCTAATACTTGAAAAGATGTGGAAGGGTGGGAGTTCCCTGATGGTGTAGTGGCTTAAGGCTTCGTCGCTGGCGCTGTCAACGCTGCGGCCTGGGTTCGATTCCCAGCCAGGGAGCTACCCACATACCAAAAAGCAAAAAAAAAAAAAAAAAAAAGATGTAGAGGGAAAGTTCTTCTCAAATAAGGTGTAACAGTTATGGCAGTTTGGCTTAGCGGGAATGCTGGGTTTGAGTACCAGAGAAGTGAGGTGTTAGGTGGTGTCACATTTAGTAGTTTGGACTTTGTGGAGATGTAGTGAACAATTAACATGTGTGAGCAGGAAAGTGACATAATTAAAATGACAATTGAGGAAGCATAATCTGATGGGGTTGGGTAGGAAAGATTGCATCAGGGAAGGTCTGGAGGCTGGAGGTTGAACAGAAAGGTAGTGTAAGAGGCGAAGTAGAAAGTGATTAGTTCAGAGCTAAGGTACAATCCAAAGACACAGAAAAAAGGGGAAATTATAAATAGTCAATTGTTTTGGTTTAGAAACTAATACATTAATTTAAAAAGTATTTGAGTATCAGCTAGAAAACATTTCAACAGCTTTGCTAGAATCTGAGGCAACAACTAGGTAAAAACTAACTACGTGCCCAGTCTTTTTATTATTCAAGTAGTTCCTTTTTGATAGCTTCTAGGGACAGCATAGGGACTAAAACTTAAAAATACGTATAATTGAGTCGGTTTGTATGTATGTTTGTGTATTTGTGTGTGTTTGTGTCTGTTAATTCATTCATTTCTGGGCGGGGAGGGGCTTGTGGTAGAGTAAGTTAGTTTGAATACAGCAGTTTCAGTCTCACTGAGGTGGGAGTTAAAGGGGAAATTATAAACCATTATTTGGCATGGTTTTCTTATTTTTTTCTTACAGAAGTACAATTTCTTCTTCTAGGGGAAAAAGATAAAAAGTTCTGATAATGAATTACGTGGCAGGTGAGGCTTAGCAAGTTGTTCCTTTGTAATTCCTGCCACGTGAGAATCCTGTTTCTTGTGACTAATATGACATCCACTACGGCAAGAGCTTTGCTTAAATCTCCCAAAGAAAGAAAGAGAAATTGGAACATGGGGTTTGGCATATTCACTTAATATATAATAATGTGTTTTCAGGGTAGCAAAGAAAACTTGGAATTTTGAGAGGGTGGGAAGGAGAGGTTAAGCTTGTGCTGAAGACTACTTCGATGTACAGCATTCCTTTCACATGGCTGCTGTTTTCTCCTCTCTGTCTTCTACAAAGAGCTACAAACAAAAGACATTTTTAAAAAATTGACAACAAGGGCTTAGTTCCTTGGTCATGATCCATTGGGGAAGCATATGCTCCATATAATATTTATGAGGGATGATCTTTGTAATTGGTGGGAAAGTGGTCTCGGGTGCTGTTATGAATTAGAAAGTGCATGTAATTATGGCTCTAGTTCCCTAAGCAATATCATTTATAGGTAAAGGTCCTGTCTGTAATCTAAGGTCTTTAACCCTTTAATATGATGTTGTTTAAAAAGTCACATAGTCTTCAGAGCTTTCAGCTCTCAGAGGCTGTATTGAAACCTTCATTTAGACAGGGTTCTTCTGCTGCATTCTCTTTTTCAGAAGACCTCTTATTTATACTATTTGCTTAATCTCTTTCTCCTCCTACTAGCTGTTAAGTGTATAGGGATCTACATCTAACCATTTCACCCTGACCTCTTCTTCGAACTTCAGATTCCTATACCCAATTGCCAACTCATTTTTTCTACTTGAATATTTAATAATCACCTCAAATTTATCATGACCAAAACAATACCTCCACTCCCGCCCCCTGTCAAACCTGCTTGTCAGCCTTTTCCATCACCAGGTTTCTTAGCTGAAAACCTAGGAGCCGTCCTTGAACTCTGCTCTCTCCCTCACATACCATGGCTAATCCATCGGAAGTCCCTGTCACCTCTAAGCTTCAATTATGTCCTAAGTCTATGTGCTTCCCATCACCCTGACTGGCACCACCCTAGTCCAATCAGCATCCTGTCTTTGCAATGGCCTCTGTACTTGCCTCCTTGACAGTGTGATACTTCAAAGAGTCAATCAGGTCGCATCATTCCCCTTCTTAAAAACCTCCATTGACTTCCCATTGTAGCTGGATTAAATTCCAAGCCCTTATCTGGCTTGTCAAGATGCTGGCACCTTTCAGCATGACCACATTTTGTTTCATTCACTTCAGTGGGTCAATCATAATGGGCTTCTTTTAGACTTCCAGAGGAACACAGAGGCTTTGAAAGCCTGTGCGTAGAACTCTTTACCCAGATCTAATCTGTCTTATTTGCCCTGATATCTCTAGTAACAGAAAGTGTGATTAGAATGTGGTGGACATTCAATAATTACATGTTGGCTGAAGGAATGAATACAGAAGTTAAATATTATAGTCAAGGTATCATCAAGACCAGGGCCAATCAAGATCACCTAGAAAACTCAGCAAAATGGAGGAAGAAAATGTAGAAAACAAGATCTGGTCTATTTACCTGTAAGAAGGTTTTTATACATAAGGTATTTTAACATGTAATGGGAATACATTATATTCTTGAGATCATATCGTCACTAAGAAACTAAATAATAGGTTTCACAACGTTTTTATGATAGTGCTACAATATTCCTAGAGACAAGAAGAGGTATTGTTTGAAAGTACATTCCAAGTACTTCTGTGCTTTAATTTTTGCATGGATAATTCATAATAACAAGTGTTTTGCATATGAACTTGAATATGGAAAAATTACACAGGCTTTCAAATAAGAAACATAACTATGTAGCTGATTTTTTAACTTATGCTGTGGAAAATGATGAGTGCATGTCAGACTGCTTTTTAAACAACCCCTGAATCAAATGCATTTTTTAATTAAATGAAACATATACACAATATTACTTTTAGTGTTGAATAATAAAATACTATTAATCTTCCACCACAGGTCATCTCTTATCAAAAGCTTAATTCTCCCCTTTCACAAAGTGCTGGCAATTGACTTTGTCTACAGTTGAAGGCAGATTAAGTAAGTAAGACTGTTTATTACATTATTTAATTCAACTTTTTCTCTTGCCCATTTAAAGGATATACCAATAAGTTTACTAAAGAAGTATTTTAGCTTTTCTTCCCTTAGAATTGTTATTAATAGGTACACCAAAGGAAGGACGATTTGAGCTATTTTGAAATATGCAACTCATAGCAATGAATTAATTACCATATAATACTTAAAGCTTTGATTATTCGTACATGAGGGCTTCCATCATTAATAATTGCTTATGAAATTAATCTTTCTAATTTCCATTATGATTCAAATTAAGTTGATTAGTTGGTCTCATGATTTACATTTCTATCAACATCTACTTTTAATTTCTGAAGCATGAAATGACATAAAATGTCTTTGGGGGAAAGCACTTAAAATTAAGATTTCACTTTCATGTACTAAGTAAATGAATTAGATGAATAGTAATCGAACTTTGTTTTCATTCACACACTGTCCTCTGGTGTTTAAATGTCTACACTGCATGTTAAAATGAAAAAATCAAATTCAAAAAGTTAACCACTCCTTTGCACTTGGGAAGGTACAGTTATCTTTATGTTTGGTCTAATAATTATCTGCCTTATTGAGATTGGGGGTAAATAGGATAAAAAATTCAAATGACTATGAAAAATAAGTGCTTTCTAAAAACAAAAACTAAAGTCTCATAGAACACATATTTGTGTTGACAGGATATAGATTATCTTTTTAAGAGTGCACCTGAAGATTTCCTTTAAAAAAAATCACTCATTAGTAAATAATTCACTGCATTTCCCCTGAGATTTTCTCTGTAAAACACTAGTGTTTTCATTAAAGGTTCGACAGAGGAGAATTTCGTGTTGATCTAATGCAGGCACGAGGAGCACTTAGGCTCTCAGTCAGGGCTCTGTGCTAATTTAGGAATTATGTAATCCTAACAAATATCCCCCAGTTGCTTTAATTGAACATTTTTTTTCCCCTACAACATCTTCTCTTCCTTGATTTGAACGGCAATCAGAGTTCAAACTTTCTAAATGCTATCTTGCTGTTCCAGTTTAAGTCTCTTTTGGATTGGCTGGAGACTGGATTTGTGGATTTAATTTTCTTATTGGTTTTTATTTTTCTGAGTAGTCTTCCCCCCATTTTCTTTTAAATAATGACTGTAATCATACTGCTTTTCAAATGTCATGAACCCAATTTTACTTGTTTGGTAGAGTTGACTGAGGAAGCGCAGTGATTTTTCATGACCAGGATATGAGAAATAATATATGTCAGCCTTAAGGGAATTTATCATTTTATTATAATATGTTCACTAAAGGCTAGTCATTCTAAGAAATTAGCATGATGCCACCAGGGAAAAGCTGTTTTCTGGGAATGATGTGTTTTTGCAGGCAAATACAGGGTCTATGAGCTGGTAATCTATACCAAATCTTTTATTACAAAATCACAAGCATGTATGGTTATGATTTTGTAATAAAAGCATAATTCAAGTCCTTTTGACTCTATAATCTATACCAATTCTTTTATTACGAAACCATAGCATGTATGGTTATAATTTTGTAATAAAATCATAACTCAAGTCTTGGCATTACTCTGCCAGACCGTTTATATTTCCTGAAGCTGAAACACTTCTGAGACCTATGAATGGAGCATTCCCTCTTCAGGTATGAGGGTGCACTAGATGACCTCTTAAGTGACTGTTGACACTTAGAGTCTGTGACTGAGAATATCCTTTTGTATTTCCCCGCCATGGGGCAGTGATGTATGACACTTAGCAAAATCTGATAGCCATGTCATCTCCAAAACATAGAAAGTTTCATCTCATCTCAGAGTGATTTATACCCTGGAGAATTAGGATAAGCAATCATTCGATGCTATTTTTTAGAGGAACATGAAAGAGTTTATACACTGAGAAAGGAATGCATCTCACAGATCATGTGCTTAAACGTACTGCAGTACTGCTGGTAACTCTCAGGATTTTCCATTTTTGAAGGTTCACAAGGACAGGGAGCATGCTTGGTTTTGCTCCTATTGTATCCCCTGTTATCTAGTACACTATCTGGCATGTAATAAGATTCAATAAACATTTGTTGGAGGAGTGAATGAGTGAAAGTTGGCAAAATAAAATCCAAAGCATCCACATGATAATATTTTTAACATTCTACTATTGCTTATCTATCTATCTATTATCTATTTATCATATATGTAATTAACTATATTTTGTACCTAGGAAAATATCACCTTGAAATTTGAGAGGAGCTACTGTATTTTTTCGTGCATAAGACAATACTTTTGTTTAAAATTAGTAGACCAAAAATTGGGTGTCATCTTATACATGGGACTAACCAGTTGAGAGGGTTTGTTAATGTTGTGTTAGAAAAGTAGGGGTCATCTTATTATACATGGGGACATCTTATATATGGAAAAAATATAGTAATATAGTGGCTACATTTTTATAAATAAGGTTTTAGCTAAAGATTGGTCAAAGATGTTTAAGAGAGAAATCTGCTGATTGATTGGCATGGCATGCTGAGGTCATTATGGTTGGAGGTCAGGTCCTAAGTTTGACAGATTCAGAACCTGAATAATGTGGCTCAATCACCAATGTTACTGTTATCTCAAAAATTACTCCTCCTCCTTCCTAACATCCATGAAAGGTTTAATCATGTGCCAGACTTAATATTTTAATTACCTCATTTAATCTTCATAAAAACTTCCTGAGGTCAATACTGTCCTTGCTCCATTTTTATAGTGAAGAAACTGACATTCAGAGTGGTTAGGTAATTTGTCCTAAATCACACAGCCACACTGAAATAAAAACAAGAATGCAAATTCCAAAAAAAAAAAAAAAAGCTTAGGTATTAAAATAATGACATTAAAAAATGCTTTCAGTATCTTAAGAAAAAAAGAGACTCCAATTCAGGATTATAAAAATTTTGGTTTAGTGTAAATATTCAGTCTTATCAGTGCATTTCTGTGACTACAGACCACTGGACCATTTTGTGAATGTGAAGCCCCAGTCCAGTGACTTCTTTCTGCTTCCTGTGCCCTATGATGGACCGTGGGATATGAATCTCTGCTTGGGAAGGGCCAGGCCTGCTAAGGCCTGCATCTTGCTTCTCTACTGGAAGGTCACTGGCTGCATCTCAGCCATTGTTGTAACTGCCCAGTCATTCCTTCTGGCCAGAGGGGATGTGGAGCCCGACCTCCAGCAACACTGTGGAGAATAACATGAGCTGGATAATGTGACTTGCCAGATCCTGCGTGCAAGCCTGTTTGGAGTCCTAGTAGGAATGCAAAGTGGCTTAAATTGGGGTCTGCCTTATTAACTCTCTGTATCCTCTGCCACTCAGGAGTATCCTGAGCACAGTTTACCAGGCCTATTGCTTTAAGATTGTCCTAAGTTTGGGTGCAGAAACTTTTCAAAAAACTTTCCAAAGGATTCAGATCAACCAGATAGTGAAAACACAAGTCCTTGAAATCCAGGCCTGAAAGAAAGATGTTAAGGGAGAGAGTGGAGGTCTCCTCTGGAATCCCCTAGCTTAAGACAATAGAGAACATACTGTTTTGAACTTTTGGTCATGTAAGAATTTTGAATTTAGTAAAATACATAGCTTTGTTTAAACTAAATTGGAAGTCATGGTTCAGAAAATAAATATCCTGGTAGCACTTTACATTTTAGGATCTTAGAACAAAGTATTTTTGTTAATCTCAGCTCAAGTTTGTAGCCTATCATTGGGGGTTTAACAGGACAACATTTACCTTGACACTTGTGGAAATAAGTCCATTTTCTAACTGGGTTACAAATTTACTCTTGAGGATAACTCATGGTGATATAATTAGCTGGTGAAGGCTTGCAGGTCTGGGCTTCCCAAGCTCCCTGGTGGTGAAAATAAGCCATGTGTTCCTGCTAATTGCTCCCTAGTTACAATCAAAAGAGCTAGAAGTTGACAGTTCACTGTAGACGATTCTCATTTGGCAACTGTGTATTCCCAAGTCAACAAAGCATAAGGTCATTGAGTCTCAGAAGATGGGAAAAGGGACTTTTAAACATGATTTACATACACAATGGCACAGGGGTTTTTCCATAGGTCTAAGAACCAGAGAGAAGAATAATATTTTGCTTTAACTAGGATTAAAATAAATTTTCTAAATTGATGAGAAGACTTCCATCATTACTATTTTATGTTCCAATATCCACATTTTACTTCTCCTTAAAAATATCATGTTGTCCTCTCTTAGAAATAAATAGCTATTCAAAACAGAAGAATGCAACATGATAAACAGTTCAAAAAATATTTGAAACACAGTTTTAATGGATTGTTGCTCCATCTGGTTATAGGTAAACAATACATAATTGACTGAGCTAGGGATAAAAGTGGGATTATATTTAGAAAATTCTCAATCCTTCTTTCAATTAATCACCTGATTAAAAAATTTTTGGCTTGTATGTGGATTTGCCATAAAACTGATGACACTTAAGTCTTCCAGTCTTTTGTTTGCCAGTACCTTATCTAGGCCCTACACCAAGTCTGCTTTGTAATTTTGTATTTTTTTCTTTAGAAGTGGTGTGAAGATGTTTAAGTTTCAGGTTTCACAAATCTGAATTCACTCTTGTCTGAGTTAGCTATGCCACCTTTCTTTATACAGGCTATTTTTTTAAATTGCAAGAACAAATGTCTAAATGCAGATAATTCCTAAAATGAATTCTTCAAGTTATATAAAGAGGAGGCAAAACACAAAAACCACAAACTCTTGTTTCTTAAAAAATCATTTATCCATCGACTTTTACTCTCTTTTGCTTCAAACTCATAGTGCATCACTGAGGAAGAGGCTGAGGTCTAATGCCTTTAGGGCCTGGGAAGTTTGGTTCTCTTCTTGGCTTGGTAGGACTCATAGAGAAGCCAGTTCTACTTATCCTGGTGGCTCCACAGACCACACTGTGTGGGATGTTCTATTAGAAAGATGTTGCTTCTGCTTACTGACACATGCCATGTGTCAGTCCCCAGAGGGTTAAAGCCAAGCCCACTGTAAAGGGTTAAAGCCAGGCCCGCCGCCCAGGCTTGACCTTGGTATAATCAGTCCCTGTCTGGGCTGAGGAATTCCTGGGGCTGACAGTTACTGCGCATGTACCGCCTCATGTAACCATGAAAACCCAAACAATTGCTACTGGGCAGATGCGGCACGATGCCACTTTTGTTTGAATACGTATATACAGTCCCAGGTGCGCACTAAAGTAGCTTGCTTGCTGGTGTGTTTATGGTCCCCCATGTTGGCTCTGCGTGTGTTTTTTCAATTGGGTGTACCAC
>PVJL010016945.1:0-12946 GCA_004026885.1 Lyroderma lyra | reverse complement strand
TCAAATCAGGAAACATGTAATTGCAAAATCAATCCAGTTTAAATAAACTTGGCCTGAGTATCGGTATAAGGCCAGCAACAATATTAATTAACCATATAGCCACTTGCAGGAAGTGTTCATAAGGGATCTTCAGAGTGAATGTAATGGACCACTCAGGGCAACAAAGCAGGGCAAGTACTTGCCATCGATATTGCCTGCAATACCTATAGGTATTCAGTGAGTTGCCCTCTTTCTGAGGTTTCTAAAATACATTGAGATCCCAGAACAAGAAGTGATATTCTCTACTCATATATTAAGGCTGATGGAAGTCGTGTAAGCCAGGTTTCAGGCTACTATTTTCAAGGGTTTCTCTTGGCTTCATACTTCCATGGTAATTTCTTAGAGTTCTATGGAAATATCTACATATTTCTCTCTCAAAGAGGACATTCATTCAAAGTCTTGGTAATACAAACCAGTTTTCAAATGCATCTTGTTATGAGGAGAACAGATTCATATTGAACTTATGCAAATAATCACATTGTCATGAAAATAAAAATTAATAAAACATTAAGAAGGGAGTAAAAAATAAAATTTTGATTTCTCTTTACAAACGTACACTTTACCAAACTGACAAGTCACAGGTAATTTGAAAGAAGCAAGTCTCCTTCCATCTGGCAATGAAAATATTTAAAAATTATCACTATTTAAAAATTCATAAATGCTATAATCATGCTCATGTCACTCAGTGCCATATAATTAACATTTCCTTATCTGGATCACTTGCCAGCATTGTTTGTATCCATTTCTGCCCTTAGAGTTCCATAAATTCTGATCCATTTTAAAGATTAAGATACAAAAGTTTATTTCCAGACATTTGTATTTCAGAAGAAGTCTAGAGTCTTTTTAGTGAAGATGAAACATAATCATGAAATTAAAATAATTTATATGACTAGAACTAAAAATGATATGGTTATAGATCTGATTAAATTGCATTTGAGAAAAAAATTTGTTATTCTCTGCCACATATTTTTAAAAACCATCTAGAATTACAATATACATATATCAGTACACTGCAGACTTCTGCAGATACTTTTCTGAAAATTCATTTTTAGTTAATAAGAACATATACATGCAAGTACAACATAATTATTATATTCCTAATTTACTAAGCTTTCCATGTGGTTTCTAGTATCTGAAAAGGGTCTAATAAAATTTTCTCTTATGGGAAGAGAGAGACAGCAAATCCTTGTGGCATTCTATGAGCCCACTCACTGAAGTCAGTAAAAGTCATTTCCAATTATAAAAACATCTCCTTGTACACCTGAACACTGGGATGTTTGTCAAACGTGTTTGACCAGAAGGATTCAGGGGAAGATGAGGGCAACGTGTGGAATGAGATCTCTGGAGAGACTCCCTGGACCTGGCAGAGCTGGGGGAGATGAGGATACTGGCTGTGGTCAGGTATGAGGGGAGCTGCCCATCAGGCTTTTCTCTGTTTCTTCTCCATCACAGGAGAGGGAACCCCAGAACTTGAGAGCACAACCAGCAGGAGGAAGAGTCTTTAGATGGCTGGTTGGTCTGACTGTATTTTTCCTTATTTGAGGATTCATTCTGTCATGTATATTTTAACTAGAAAATGATTCAATTTGATGTAATAGGTTTAGCTTATTTTACTTTTAATTTTTCTCTTTCCAGAATTGTTATAATTAATGAGCAAGTATCGATGCTTTATTATTCACTAATGTCTGTGTTTTATTCAGGTTCTTGCATTCGGGCTCAGTCTCAGTTCTGGTCCCTCTACCTGTTCAATCCCTGAACAACCATCTACCCAGACAGGTTACTGCTGACAGCTGGGGTGCCTTGTGACTGAGTTGATGTGGTGTGAGAGGAGATGAGACTGGAAGAAGAACCCGGGGCCTGATGAAGAGTCTGGACACTGTGTCCAAGATGTAGAGATTATTCTCTAGCCTGGGAGGAAGCAGGTGGTAGTTCTGCTCCCAGAAAGTGACAGGATTAGAGTCCTGATTTAGAGAGATCAAACTGGGCAGTGTGGATGTTGCACTGCATGACAGAGAGACAGGGAACAGGGCGACCAGTGAGGAGACAGGTGGAAGTTGGTGCTGAGGCAGGCCCCTGAGTTTGGGCAGAAACGGGTGTACAGATCAGAGAGGGTCTGAGGTCAATACTAACCTGAGGATAAACCCAACAGTGATGCCAGAGTTAGCATCAAGGAAACTTTGGCTGTTTGGACACCAATAGGAGACCTCATTGTGCTACAAGGGGACTATTGGCTAGATTATTTTTTTCTTCCAGCCCATAGAAGGTAGAGAAAGGACTAAGAGAAAAAGAGGGTTGGAGAGTGAGTACCTTTCAAGTGTTGGGCAGGAGCTGACAGGCACTACCTCATTGAGCCCTCACAGCCACCCTGCCAGGAGGCAGGTGTCCCCATGTGCCAGATGAGAAGACCAAGTTTTCATTTTTTGCCTGAAGTTCTATAGCTCACAGGTGGAGAGGGGAGAAATCATCTGTGTGCCCTTCTGGGGCTCAGGCTCTTCCCCATAAGGAAACTGCCATCCCAACCCACAGACTGCATTCTGAGCATCCAGGAAGCTCCTGTCAGGTGTGACCTCAGAGGAAGGGGACATGTGCAGAAGCCGAGCTTCCCCTGGGCTGTGGAAGAACAGATTTTAAAAGGCAGGAGAACAGGAGAGGTGTAGAAGTGGGGATGACCTTGTCACATGGATCTGGTGGTGGCTGTACCCTGTGAAGGGCCAGACCACCTCCTTCCCACCCCTTGTCCCCATCCCCAGTTGCCTGCCCAAGTCCCACCCAAACCAGCCTGGTGAGTGCATGGCAAGCTTGAGCATTCAGTTATGTGCAGACTTTCTTAAAGAGAATGACCAAGATTTCTGCCAGCACTGCAGGACTGTTCAGATTATTCTATCTGTCCAGGACAGCACCTGTGTGCAAGCTCTACTGGCCCATCTTGGCCCATTTAGGCCTTGTTTCTGGATTCAGAACTGTGTTAGATTCAGTCTTCGGTTTAAATATCTGTGAAATGGATATAACAATTGTCCTTGCCTCCTCTGGTAACTAGGAGCAGAAGGTGAGGTGAGGTCTGTGAAGGGCATAAAATGAGATTTATGTCAATGGGAGTTTAGCACCAGAGTTAAGATTCTCAAGTTATCAATGCCGAGCAGGGAAACGCTGTTCTCTGTTGCTATCTAGTGTGAGCCTTAGGAATAACAGCTGTCTGTGTGTCACCCGTAATTGCTGTGATTCTCTGCTCACCATCTGTGGGCAGCTGTACAACAATCACACTCCAGCGTGTTTCTTTGGACACTTGAATTGCCCACCTCACCAATATCAACTTCAGTTAAAAGGGAGGAAAACTTAGTAAATTATACATGGTTTACATATATACTCATGGTATATTTTTAAGTAACAGAAAAATAGTTGTGAAGAAAGAAAAGAACACTGCCTGGAAATGTGAGGTTTTGTCTGTAAAAGAATTTCCCAAGGTCCTTGGCCAGAAATACTTGGACCAAATCAGATGGTGAGGTCAGATACCAACTGTGATTACACCTGTGGGTTTGCTGTAACTGCTGAGGTTTCAATAATTAGATTTATGTTTTTATGCTTCAGTCACCTACTACATTTAGAATACAAATGGATTCACTTTTATGCTGCAAAATGATTTATTCTTAATTTAATTAAACGTGTATTAAAGAAAACTCAGTATTTTTGTTTTCTTTTCAAGTACGATGCTTTTAATTTATTCCTATGGAATTTATTAACAGTAGCCCAATAGGAAGGACTGCTTGTTGGTGGGAGAGAGGTTATTTTATTGTTTATATTCTTAGATGATAAACTGAACTCATACTTCATTTCACTACTTTATCTTTGGAATGAATTGTCTGGTTTCAGCTTTGACTTTTGTCACCTATCTTTCCACAAGTACTTCAGCATATGAATTGTCTTCTCTTCATATGTGTATTAGAACTGGTTCTTTTCCTTGTGTTTAAAATATGTTTGCATCTCAGTAAGCAAAGTAGCATATGTTTTGGGTCATCTTTTCAGCTTATTGTCATATTGTTTTCTATCACCAAATTTCCCACTTTGGAAATGACCCTCTTCTTACATCTTTCTCTTGTTCACCACTTACTCCCTTATTAATTCAATGTGAGCCCTCGTTTACACCTGTCAGTCAACTCAAATCACACCATGGATGACCATCCAGAGTCTACTTGTCTTCATGTCTCTGTAGTGGTCTCCATGGTGGTCACCTATTGTCCTTGAAATTATCTCACTTCTGAATGCCACATCCACTAAACTCTCCTGGTCTGTCCCCTACCCTATGCTGCTCTTTTGGTTCCAGGAATCACTGCCCAACCCTAGAACACATAGTAGGCTGTATTGGTCTTGATTTGACTCTCCTCACTTTTTAAAAACTCCCTTGGCTCTTTGGTCAGCTTTCATTGCATTGTTTTCAGATGGTACTTCTAATCAATTGGTTGCTGTTTTGTATCATCTGGTCAGAATTCCTCATTTAACTTCATGTTCATCACTGCATGTGGTTCTTGACTGTTTTCATTTGAATGCACCAGTAAAATCTAAGCTGAAGTTTTCCCAAACTGAGTGAATTCTATTCACCCTGTATCCACACCTTAATATTGACTTTCCAATGTAAGGCCGTTCCAGTCTCCCAGTCACATAGATAAGAATGGATCATCTTTCTCTTTTTTCTGTATTCAAGCAATTGTCAGCCTAGGCAGACTTAACCACCCCAATCTATTTTCTATCTATTTTCCCATTTCTTGACCCACTGTATTTTTGGTCAGAGTTTTCCAGAGATAGAGCACCAATAAAATGTGAAGATATAGAGAAAGATACTGATCTTAATGAATGAGCTTGTAAGACTATAGAGGCTGGCAAGTCCAAAATCATCAGGGTTAGTTAACAGACTGGACGTCCAAGAAGAGCCAATGCTGCAGTTCAATTCTAATTCCTTTAAGCTACTGTAAAAGCTTATGTTTGTACAAGTCTGTATTTTTCAAAGGCCTTTCTGTATATACCATTTGATTTGATTTTCGATGGGTGATTCAATCACCTTCTTATAGGTCTATTAATATATTCAATTTTTTGTGATTGGTCGTCATTATTGTGTTTTTAAGAACCAATCCGAGATGTTATTATATTTGTATTATTTTAAAATTCTACAAATACCATAATATTCCGCTGAATAAATATTTTATGTAAATGTGATTATAAGTACTTGCACAGCACATGGACGCTGAGACACACCCGCTCTGACTCGTGTGGCTATTTTTTTGTCTCTGTGCCTCTTTCTTATGTGCGCGCACACACACACACACACATACACACACACACAAGAACACACATGTTGTGATTTGTATGCACATCTATATGTCTCTCACTCAGAAACCCCAAAACACACAGACACCCACACACACCTGCGCTCACTCATATGCCCATCTTGTTTTGTCTCTGTGCATCTGTCTTGTGCATACAAGTACATACAAACATGCACAGACATGCTCTGATTTTTATGCATAACTGTTCACATGTCTTTCTCTCATTAGCAAATACACACAGCCACCCACATACCACTGCTGGCTCATATGCCCATCTTGCCCATCTTTCTGTTTCTGTACCTTCCTCTCTTACTCAATTCCATACATGAACAAACAAACACACACACACACACACACACACACACACACACACGCACGCTCTGATTCATATGCACATTTTTTGTTCTGTCTTTTTAACTCTTCAATGCATATACAAACAGACATCTCTAGGCTTTTTTTGAATGCAGTCTACAACTTAATGTAGAAAGGCTAAAAAATCTTTAATGCACCCAAATGATGATGAATGATTGTGTGCTGACTGTATCCTGATGCAAACAAAGGGACTTTGAATAATTGGGCTGCCCACAATTGAGAAAGGACTGAAGAGATCTGTGCAAACACAAGTAATTTTTATGAACAGGATATGGCGCCATAGGATTGAGGTAATATGCCCTATTCCTAATCCCCTTAGGTTGAACGTTCATTTGAATCACCTGATATTAGTTATCTCTGCCCACATCCCCATCACCTTAAGCATTCTAAATAAAATGGCTGAGAAGAGGGACTCAGGACATATCTTTTTCCAAGATGGTTTCTCCCTCTGACACTTGACCAAACTTTTCTGTCTTAAGTAGTTATTACACACGTTTCAAGTGAGTCCCAGCTGCCCAGAGAATTTCAAGTGGCGATGCAGATATGATATGTGTGCAATACAAACGCCCAGAAGAAACTCAGTGGCAGCTCTCTTGAGGAATTCTGGTAAGGGACAGTCCCTGTTCACTCTTTGAAAGGACTGAATTACAGAGTAAAACACAAACAGGTGCACACATATGCACATTTGTGATTTGTACGTACATCTGCCCACATGTCTCGCTCAGAAATGGAAGACAAAGTCACCAAAACACACCTCCTCTGACTGATTAACCCACTTTTATCTCTGCCTCTATTTTCGTCCCTTGAACATTCACAGAAACAAATAACTACATGAAGACTCATGTTATGATTCCCATTTATGCTTCCATATGTCTCAAGCTCAGAAACTCGAAAAAAAAATTGTCATCCACAAGCATGTGCACTTACACGTATGCTTCCATTTCTGTCTGGTTCTGTGAATTTCTGTCTAATGTACGCACACAAACGCACACCTGAAATAACACACACATGAAATAATTAACTTGCTCATATTTACATATGTCCTTCTGGCTCAAAATTGCAAAATCACCCAACATACACATATCCACTTATGCATGCCTGTCTGTCTGGCTCTGTGCATTTCTGTCTAATGTGTGCACGCATGTACAGACCTAAACATGCACACACATGTAATAATTTATTTCAATATATTTCCATATGCATGGCAGGCTCACAATCACAAAACCATCATGTCATAAACACTCACTAGGACTGACCCCTATGCCTGAATTTCTTTCTGGCTATGTGCATTTCTATGTAATGTAGGCACACATACACACAGCTAAACATGCCGAGAGACATAATTTATTCACAAATATTTCCATATGGCTGACTCGCTCAGAATTGCAAAAACACCACGTCATAGACACGCCTGCAATTATGTCTATGCTTTCATTTATCTGTGACTCTGTGTATTTCTGTCTAATGTACATACACATGTGCACCCCTAAACTAGCACACATATGTAATAATTCACACACAAATCCATATATCTGATTCACTCAGAATGAAATAAACATCACATCATACACACCCACAGAAACTGACAATTATGCCTGCATTTCTGTCTGTCTGCATTTCTGTCCAATGTATGCACACATGTGCATCCCTAAACACACTGACACATGTAATAATTTATTCGCACATAACTTCATATGGCTGCTTCGCTCAGAATCGCATGAACACCATGTGATACACACACACCTGCACTGCCGACTATGTCTGCATTTCTTTCTGGGTCTTTGATTTCTGTCCAATGTATGCACACATGTGCACCACTGAACATGCACACACATGTAATGATTTATTCAAACATACTTCCATATGACTGACTCACTCAGAATCACAAAAACAACAAGTCGTACACACCCACCTGCACTGACAACTCTGCCTGAAATTCTGTCATGCTCTGTGTATTTATGTCAAATGTAGGCACGCATCTGCACTCCTGAAAAGGGACACACACATAATTTATTCACATATACATCAATATGGCTGATTTGATTAGAATGCTAAACACTACGTCATACACACCAAAGTGCACTGACGAGTATGCCTGCATTTCTGTCCACCTCTGTGCATCTCTGACAAATGTGGGCACACATGTAATAATTTATTTGCACATAATTCTATATGGCAGAATCTGTTAGAATCGCAAAAACACCAGGTCTTACACATCCACTTGCAATGATGCCTTTTTCTGCATTTCTGTTTGGTTCTATGCATTTCTCTCCAATATACGCACACATGTGCACCCGCGAAAAGGCACAAATATGTAATAAATTATTTGCACATACATCCATATGGGTGACTCGCTGAAAACTGGAAAAATGTTACATCATACTCACCCACCTGCATTGATGACTATACCTGCATTTAAGCCTGGCTCTGTGCATTTCTGACTAATACACACACACATGTAATCATTTATTCATGCATACATCCATATAGCTGATTCGCTTAGAATTGAAAAAACACATCATACACACCCAAGTATACTGACTAATATGCCTGCCTTCCTGTTGGGCTCTGTGCATTTCTGTTCAAAGTTAGCCCACGTTTTCACCCCTGAACATGCACACACATGTAATAATTTATTCGGACATACATCAATATGGCTGGCATGCTCAGAAGAGCAAAAACACCACGTCATACACACACACCAGCCCTGAGGTCTATTCCTCCATTTCTGTCCGTCTCTGTACATTTCTGGTCAATGTACACACACGTGCACCCCTAAACACGCACACACATGTAATAACATATTTCCACATACATGAATAGAACTGACTCACTCAGAATCACAAATACACCACGTCTTACATACCCATGTGCACAGACCACTATGCCAACATTTCTGTTGATCTATGTGCATTTCTGTCCAAAGTATGCACACATTTGCACCACTGAATATGCACAGACACGTAGTAATTTATTCATAAATACATCCATATGACTGATTCACTTATACTCGCAAAAACACTGTGTCATACACACCCACATGCACTGACGTGTCTTCCTGTATTACTGTCCGTCTCTGTGAATTTTTTTAAGTACATACAACTGCACCGCTGAACATGGACACACATATAATAATTTATTCGCACATACATCCATGGGACTGACTCTTTCAGAATCGCCAGAAGACCACGTGATAGACGCACACCCACACTGATGCCATTGTCTGCGTTTCTGTCCATCTCTGTGTATTTGTGTTCAATGTAGGTACACATGTGCACCCCTGATAATGCTCACAGATGTAGTAATTTATTCACACATACATCCATATGGCTGATTCGCTCAGAATCTCACAAACACCACATCATACACACCCATTTGCAGTGATGCTTATTCCTTCCTTTCAGCCTGGCTGTGTGCATTTCTGTCCAATGTCCTTATCCATGAGCACCTTGAACATGCTCACACATGTAATATTTTTTTCAAATATACTTCTATATGGCTGACTCGCTCAGAATCTGAGATACATCAGTTCATACATACCCACATGCACTGAGGCCCGTGCCTTCATTTCTGTCCAATACTATGCATTTCTGTCCTATGTACGCACACATATTCTCCCATGAACTCGCACGCATACATAATAATTTATTTGCACATACTTCCATATGACTGACTTCCTCAGAATTGCAAATACACCAAGAGTTACAAACCCCTTACATACACACCCCTTACACTGACAACTATGCCTGCATTTCTGTTCATCTCTGTGCTTTTTGTCCAATGTACACACACGTATGCACCCCTGAACATGCACAGAAAAGTAACAATTCATTTGCACATACATCCATATGGGTGACTCACTAAGAATCGCAAAAACATCACGTGATACACCCACACCTTCACTGATGCCTTTTTCTGCATTTCTGTCCTGCTCTTTGAATTTCTGGCCAATGTAGGCACACATGTGCACCCGTGAATAGGCACAAACACCTAATGATTTATTCGCACATACATCCATATGGGTGACTCTCTGAGAATCGTAAAAGCATTACATCATATTCACCCACTTGCACTGCTGCTTATACCTGCATTTAGGCCTAGCTCTGTGCCTTTCTCTCTAATATGAGCACACATGTGCACCTGTGAACACACACACACACAATAATTTATTCGCAAATACATTTATATGGCTGATTTGCTCAGAATCACAAAGACACCGTGTCATACACACCCAAGTGCACTGACACTTATGCCTGCATTTCTGTCCAGCTCTGTGCATTTCTGTCCAATGTAGGCACAGATGTGTACCCCTTACGAGCAACACAGATGTAATAATTTATTCACACATATATCCATATGAGTAATTCAATCACAATCATAAAAAGACCACGTCATACACACCCACGTACACTGATGTCTCCTCCTGCCTTTTGGTCCAGCTCTGTGGATTTATGCCCAATGAATGCACACATGTGCACTTCTGAACATGCATGCACACTTATTAATCTATTAACACATACATCCATATGGCTGACTCGCTGAGAATTGCAAGTACACCAGGCCTTACACACCCACTTGTACTGATGCCTGCATTACTGTTTATATCTGTGCTTTTCTGTCCAATGTACACACACATGTGCACCCCTGAACATGCACACACATGGAATAATTTATTAGCACACATATTCATATGGCTGATTCACTCAAAATTGTGAAAAACCACATCATGCACACACACCTGCACTGAAGCCTATGCCTCCATTTCTGATTGGCTTTGGGCATTTCTGGTTAATGTGCATACACATGTGCACCCCTGAACAGGCACACAAACATAATAATTTATTCACACATACATCCATATGGTTGATTCTCAAAAACACCACGTCATCCACAACAATTTGCAGTGATGTGTATGCTTCCATTTCAGCCCAGCTGTGTGCAATTCTGTCCAATGTGCTCATCCATGAGCACCCTTGAACATGTACAGACATGTAGTAATTTATTCTCACATACATGCATATGACTGATTCACTTAGAATCATGAAAACCCACGTGCACTGACACATCTTCCTGCATTACTGTCCGGTTCTGTGAATTTCTGTTCAATGTACACACACATGTGTACCTGTGAACATGCACACATGTTATAATTTATTCACACATACATCCATGGGCTGATTCACTCAAAATTGCCAAGACTACGTGATAGACACACACCTGCACTGATGCCTTTTTCTGCATTTCTGTCCCGCTCTGCATTTCTGTCCACTATTGGCACCCATATGAATGCCTGCACACACACACCCACATAATAAATCATTCACATATACCTCCATATGGCTGACATGCTGAGAATTGCAATAACAGCATGTCATACACAACCACGTGCACTGATGCCTATACCTGCATTCCTGTCTGGATCTCTGCATTTCTGTCCAATCTATGTACACATGTGCATCCACGAACAGGTAAAAATATGTAATAATTAATTCACACATTCATTTATATGTCTGATTCTCTCAGTGTCCACAACACACCACATCATACATATCCAAGTGCACTGATGCCTATGCCTGCATTTCTGTCTGGCAGTGTGCATTTTTGTCCAAAATACACATCCATGGGCAGCCCTGAAAATGCTCAGACACGTCATAAATTTTACAAATATACTTCCATACGGCTGACTTGCTCAGAATCAGATATACACCAGGTCATACATAGACACCTTCACTGATGCATATGCCTGCATTTCTGTCCAGCTCTGTGCACTTCTGTCCTATGTAAACACATATATGCACCCCTGAAAAGGTGCAAAGATGTAATAATTTATTTGCACATACATCCATATTGCTGATTCACTCAGAAATGCAAAAACAGCACGTCATACACACCAACATGCACTGACGCCTTTTCCTGCATTTTGGTCCCCCTAAGTGCATTTTTGTCCACTGTAGGAACACATATGAACCCCTGCAAATGCACACCCACATAATAATTGATTCGCACACACAACCATATAGTTGACACTCTGAAAATCGCAATAACAGCATGTCATACACACACTGACGTCTTTTCCTGCATTTCTGTCCAGCTCTGTGCATTTCTGTACAATGTATGCACACATGTGCACCACTGAACATGCACATTCATGTAGTAATTTATTCTTACATGCATGACTATGACTGATTCCCTTAGAATCACGAAAACACCACGTTATACACACCCATGTGAACTGATGTATCTTCCTGCATTACTGTCCAGCTCTGTGAATTTCTTTTCAATGTACACAAACATGTAATAATTTATTTGCACATACATCCATGTGACTGATTCCCTGAGAATTGCCAAAAGACTACGTGATAAAAACACACCTGCACTGATGCCTGTGTCTGCTTTTCTGTCTATCTCTATGTATTTGTGTTCAATGTAGGCACACATGTGCAACCCTGAAAAGGCACACGGATGTAGTAATTTTGTTTTTTTGCACATACATCCTTATGGCTGATTCTCTCAGAATCCCCAAAACACCACGTCTTACATACCCAAGTGCACTGATGCCTATGCCTGCATTTCTGTCTGGCGGTGTGCATTCCTGTCCAAATTACACACCCATGTGCACCCCTGAACATGCTAGCACAGATAATAATTTTTTCAAATATACTTCCAAATGTTTGACTCGCTCAGAATTCGGTATACAAAAGTTCATATATACACACCTCAGTGATGCCTATGCCCGCATTTCTGTATGGCTCTGTACATTTCTGTTCTATATAGGCACACATGCGCACCCCTTAATATGCACACAGATGTCATAATTTTTTGCACATACATCCATATGACTCATTTGCCAAGAAAAGGAACAACACCACGTGATACACACACACCTGCACTGATGACTATGCCTTCATTTCTGTTCATCTCTGTGCTTTTCTGTCCAATGTATGCACACATATGCACCCCTAAACATGCACAGAAATGTAATAATTTATTTGCACATAAATCTATTTGGGTGAGTCACAGAATCACAAAAACACCACGTGATACAGACACACCTGCACTGACGACTTTTCCTGCATTTCTGTCCAGTTCTGTGAATTTCCATCTCAATGTAGGCACACATGTGTACCCCTGAACATGCACACACATGTAATAATTTATTTGCACATACATTTATATGGCTGATTTTCCCAGAATTGTAAAAACACCACGTGATGCGCACA